>JANVCC010000030.1:21436685-21470814 GCA_025345505.1 Todiramphus chloris collaris
CGCCGCCGCCGCCGGGGGAGCCGGGGCCAGGGCCGGGGGAGCCGCCGCCGCCGCCGCCGCCGGGCGGGCGGGGAGAGCTGGGGGCGGGCCGGGGGAACCGCCGCGGGGGGAGCCGGGGGAGCCGCCTCGCTGGCGCCCGGTCTGTCCGCCCCGCTGCCTGGAGGCGAGGCAGGGCAGGGGCTTCCGCCTTACAGGGGCTGTGGGAAACGCCGCGAAGATGCGGCTCGTCACGGGAAAAATACCGGTGGGGGGAAGCGGGGGGGCAGCTTTCGCCACCGCTTCTGCATCAGGCTGGGGATGCCCGAGTTTGCGGGGGGGTTGGGAGGGGGGCTAAGTTAATTACAAGGCGAGTGACATCCTCTGCCCCGAGGGATGTGTGCGGGCACATGTTACAAATCACTGCGTCTCACACTCTCCATTTCTTTCCTTTTTTTTTTTTTTTTTGTTAGCAATTTAAAGTAACTAGTTAAGAGTAGCCTATAAATAACTGCTACAAAAAAATTAATCCAGTTTATATATTCTGGGTCACTGAAGACAAGTTGAACGTGCAAATGTTCCCACTCTAAAATTCATTTAAAGAAGACCTTTTAAGGTTGCACGGCTGAAATGGAGAGGATTAATCACACAGAGGAGCACCTTTGACGCAGTGTTTGGGAGATGCGGCAGCACCCGGCCGGCCCTTGAGCTTCGGGAGGCAGATCTCTACAGAAACAACCCAGCAGAGCCGAACAGACCCAACACACCAGATAGAGCAGGGGAGAAGAGAGGTGATGGTAAAACTCTTACAGCCCTGGGGTCTGGCAAAGGGAGAGCCTGCAACTACTCTTAATTGTGGTTAAATTCAAATGTTTAATTGGACCAAGAGGGTTTTTTTTTGGGGGGGGGGGGGGGGGGGCAGAAATAGGGAAAGCCACGTAAGAAACTCATCCTTAATGCGGGGTTTAAACTGTCCTGCTGTTTACGAAGGCATGGGTGATGCCGAGCACCAATGCACGCAGCTGGTCCAGCCCGAGTCTGCTAGTTCTTCAAGAGGAGCAAAGGGAAGAGGGGAAGGAAGGAAACATCTGCAGCTGGTTAACTCCTGGGAGTTTTTGAACTCGTTGCTACGCAGCGGTTCACCCCAAGGAGATTACAGCCCTGAGCAGGAGGAGGATGACGCGCCTACTCTGCCAACTTACAAGTCTTATTCAACGTTCATCTCTTTGGCAGCAGAGACTGAGTGTGCCATGGAGGGTCATGATTTCAGTCCCAGGTACCAAAGAGCTGACACCACGAAGCAGACAGAAAAGAGATCAGCGTATCCTGCCGGGAGCCAGGGCACAGACTTGGGCTGAAGTGTTTTAGGCATTGTGGAGACACCCACTTTTCTCCCATCTAAGTGTATCTGGTGGGGTGGGAGACCCTGGCTCCTACACATAGGATAGGTAAGATAAAATGGGACTATGGCACACGGTGAATAACAATTTGGCCAGGATGATGGGCTCGGTCTCTTCTGCCAAGGAATGAGCAACAGGACAAGAGTTAACGGCGTCAAGTTGCACCAGGGGAGGTTTAGGTTGGAGCTGAGGAACAATTTCTTCCCCTTGAGGGTTGTCCAGGGCTGTGCCAGGCTGCCCAGGGCAGAGGTGGTGTCCCTGTGATCTCTGGAGGGGTTTCCAAGCCATGGAGCTGTGGTGCTGAGGGACAGGGGGCAGTGGTGCCCTGGCAGTGCTGGGGGAACAGTTGGACTTTGATGATCTTAAAGGTCTCTGCCAACCAAAACCATTCTATGATTCTAGGTTATTAACCTCTCTGCTAAGTATCTCTACCAGGTGCTCTCCAGGTTACCAACCCAGATTAACTCCAGTTCCTCTCACATGAACCAAGAGCAGCTGTGGTCAAGGCTGCTTCCCTCCTCCCCACACCACCCCTGCTTACCTCCCAGGCTGCTGGCATTTGTAGAATTAATAACTCATAAAATTACAAACTGCACAAAACACAGGGTTTTTTTTACAATTCCAGCGAATAACAGGAGACTGCAAGAGTTAAGCCTCGATCCTGGAAATATCGCCCAAAGATTTTTCCAGTTGCACACCTGTCGGATAGGAGGGGGATGGCATCTGAAATACGTCGCAGGGCCTAATTCTGAATTTGAGTCTCTTTTCGTATCGCCACCTCCCTAAGAAGCAAATATCTGCTGAGCAAAGCGGAGGAGCTGCCTCATTGGTTCCAGTCTGGCAGTTGCAGGCTGCAGAAAGCTTTATTTATAGGATCTCGCAGTCTGCCTGATTGATTAGGGAGATTTCTTTTCTTCGATGTGCTGAGTGCATTGAGAACAGCCTGGGGAAGATGAGAGCACTCCCCTCCCGTGTAGCACATCGAACTTCTCCCCGCAGCACCAGGAGGGGCACAGTGCAGGTGGCAGCCACCTCCCATGGCAAATGGGCCTGTTCTGGGTAGAAAAAGGCTGTTTTCTCCACTATGACCATCATTCAAGCCAACCCAGTTGACTCAGCTGACTCCCCGGCCCTGCTTTTCCCTACTTCCAGACCTTGCAACCGCCCTCCTGCCACCCTGTCTTCACACGCCGCCGTTCTCTCATCAGGTTAACAAGAACACACACGTTTTTCTTATTTTACTCTTTTTTTTTTTTCCCCTCCACTACAGACATTTTTAACCTCGTAGTAAGCCGTCTACATTTCTAATTATACGTGGCGAGTGTATTTCCACTCAGCCCTTCACAAGAAGGAACCAGACGTTGTTATTCCACGCACATATGTAATTTATCTCTTCCGCAAGCCTCCATCAAATAGGTCGCATCCCCAACGCAGTGAAAAACTTGAAATTCATGGGAATTTTAAAGGGTGAAGAGTGTGAACGCAAAGCCCTTGTAGATGAAAGGACGTGCTTTACAATTATCTTATTCAGTGCGAAGGAGGTTCTAACACAAACAAGGCCTGTTGAGCTTACTCTGAAACAGAAATAGATCATAAAAATAAGGTACTTATTACTTCCGTTGGATGAATGCAGGGCTGTTTTAAAAGCCAGCTTGCTTATTATCATAAGCTATTAAATTTATCTGGTATTTTTTAACCAAATGCTTTTCGATTGCAGCTTTTTTTAAAAAGTTTGGATTTTTCCTGGCTTTGAGAGTTGGTCTTTCCTGCCAGACTTGTTGATTTAGTCTCTCTCTGGGTACTTTCAGTTGAAACTCGATTGTGTTCCTCACAGCAAATGGGTTTGCAGCTCATACCTGTGCAACCTGGAGCTGTTGAGTGCCCCAAGTTAGACCCATAAATGGTCCAAGGAAACTATGCATTTAACTTAAAAATCTGGCTGGGATTTCTGGGGGGATTTCTCTTTAATTGACTTCCACAAAGAGCTGACCATTGTCATGCAGGTGGGGACTTGCCAGGGAAATGCTGCTGACCTACCTGCCCCAGCACGGTACAGGAACATAGTTTCCTCTGAACACACAGAATTTATGCTTCCCACCACCCCTGAACAGGGAAAGGACAGATCTGGGGTCAATGCACATTTCCTTTTCCTGGTGCAACCCTTCTGTATCTATTTCTGGTGTTTGTCATCTCATGGGCAGGTGAAAGGCTGTCAGTGTTTGCCTGGAGCCAGCTCTGGACCTGCACACACAAGTGAACGTAGGCCTCCAAAAATCAGATGGCCAATAAATTCCCTGGCTTCTAAACTGGCCAGTTATGATCAGGAGCTTTTTCCACCCACCCTATTCCTTTTCTTCTGTAAGAAGTTTCTGCCTCTCATTTCATGGGTCCGTCCTTGCTGACCTCGCCACGGAGGTATTCTAACCTTCCATCTCAAATAACCCATCTGCCAGCTTTTGTAGGACACGTAAGCCAAGTGCAATAGCTGTGGTTTCTTCTTCCTGAGCCTGCAGGAGCCAGAAGAGTCCCTGGCTTCCTTCACGTCACCACCTTAATTCTGAGGCATCTTTAAAATATCCGCCCTGGTAACTATTCCTTGTCTGAGGAACCACAGCTGTCCCCAGCACACCATGGCCACGCTCCAGCACCAGCTGGGGAGGAGGAGGAGGAGGGAGAAGAGCCCCGGGGATGCCTCCAGCTGGGGTGTCCCTCGGCAGCACCATCCCACCACACCCCCCAGCTTCTCCCCCCAGCTCAGGCTGGGCATTACACTGTTTCCAAGGAAAAAAAAAAAAACCCAAACAACCTGCTTTTTTTGGTCTGGAGAAGAGCCTGGTTGTGTCCTGCGTGCAGATACCATGGTGACAGACACCTTCCAACAGTACGAAAGCAAACAGGAACTCATGAATCTGTGTTTTAAGGCCAAATTATATATAGGAGCATCACATGCTTGACATCTGTCGCCGGTCCCTATTAGTTCCCTTCGCTCGATTAATCCCCCGCAGCCAGCCTGGCCCCCAGTCAGCACTGGGAGGAGCTGCTCACGCTTTCTCGGGGAGACTGGAGAGACAGAACAAACTCCTGGTGCCTGCCCGGACCGTGCTGTGATGTGCCAGCCTCCCACACACGTCCCAGTTAAACCCAGTTGGCGGCCAGTGTGTTCCTCAGGGCTCAGTACTGGGGCCAGTTCTCTTTAGCTCCTTTAGCAATGACCTGGGCGGGGGGCTCCAGGGCACCTCTGGTCAGGTTGCAGATGACACCGAGCTAGGCAGCAGCCTGCTAACTTCTCTTATCCTGTCCACTTCTAAGATTGACCCCACTTCCTGGGATTTCTACCGTTGTGGGAGCAGCTGGGATCAAACCTAAGCGGGGCTTCTTGCATCCTCTTGTCCCAAGGGAAGGAGAAGAGGCTGCAGCTCTCTCCCCTTCCCGGGTGCTGGGATGGGATTTTATTCAGCACTACAGTCACAGGGATTGTTTGAGATGCGTTTTAAGTGCTGTGTGAGCAGCAACGTACATCCCAACCCAGTACAGAAAGCCAGAAAAGGAAGAAAATGAGATGGCTTTGGCTTGAGAGAAGCAGGGGAAGAGCCTTGCGAGAAAAACACTGGAAAACGGTCTGCAGATCAGGACAGACATTCCATGAGCCCTTCAGGAGGATGAGTATTTAGGAAGAGCGGGTGCACATCCAGGCCTCAGCCCCAGCTCTGTCTCTAGACCCACGCGGTCCTCAACACCTTCACAAACTTTTAAAATCTCAAGTAGCCAAATGCCCTCGAGTGCTGCTGACTCAGCACATTTGGCGTTAAACTTGCGCAGCATTTGCTATTTCCATTTCAATTTTTTTCTTTTTCTTTTTTTTTTACAGATTTGCTATTGCTTATTCCTACATAAAAACCTCATCTCCTGTCTAAAAAAACACAAATAACACCCCGCAGTCCCTGCACACTCAAGATTATCCCCATCACCAGCCCCAGTTTGGCTTCGGGAGTTAGGAGGGCAGGGATGCTGCATCGCTCCACGCCCCGCGCATCCCTGCAGCCGAGACCTCAGCCACAAACCAAACACAAGCGGGCCCTGAAACGCACAAAAATGATGCCATCTCCCTGGGAAATGGAGAGGGTGGGGCTCTCCCCTGCAGCCCAGCATCCCTGCCTGGGCAGCCGCAGCCTCCCTTGGCACTGCTGGAGGGCACGGCCCCGGGGAGCTTAAGTGGCTGCCAGCGGAAACCTTTGCGGGAGTCGTTTTTTTGTACATCACCATTTGGATTTGCAGGTTTAACTATTTAAATTTAGCAAATTAATCCTTTGCTTAATTTAGAGGGCGGATGAGGGGGGAGGGAAATCACATGAGGCAGCAGGAGTGATTACGCTCTCATTAAAGCTCCTCTGCTGGCAGAGGAGGGGACGGAGGTGGAGGAGAGGGGATAAAGGCAGCGTCTCAAAACTAATCCTCCCTTAGGTCGTGTTCATCTTTTTTGGCTCTGGCAGGTCCCAGTTCCCCATACTGGGATTTGACGGCCCTGCCCAAGCTGGTTTTCCTCTCGACAGTCTGCTCCAGGACGGAAGGTGAATGAACCAAGCGGATGAAAAGCGGCGAGTTTTTTAACAATCTTATTTAACTCTTTTGATACGCATCTCGGATCGAACTTGCTGACAAATTCACATCCTGCCATCTGGGGAATGCTCAAAAAGGTAAGGGGGGGAAGGAAGGAAGGAAGGAAGAAGAGAGGGCACACCTCTGTTTGCAGAAGCACTTGCCACACTTTTCCTCTTCTCAGTGGATTATGAAGGAGAAAACAAGGAAAGAAAAAGAAACCAACCAAACCAAACCCTTAAATTAAAATTGTTTCTTGACCATTTTACTACTGTAGAACAGGAAAGGGCTGAAATGTCTTGAGATCTGTCGCTCAGGAGACCAAAGTGGCAAGCCAGGAGGACTACTTTTCTTCCCAAACACTGTGAAATGGGCTGGTCCACACCCCAGGGGGTTTGTCGAGGTGGGGATTACCATCCCTGTGCATTTCAGCTGAAAAGATGCTGAAACCAGTAGGATGCAGATACTGCCCCGTTGCTTTAACAAAGCTGCACGAAAGGCAGGTACCAAAAACATACCCTTTGAGGAATATAACGGGTTGCAATGAAGTTATTTCCAGCCTGGTGCTGGCATTCCCCAAGGACTGCTCGGATAACCGTTAGCTTCAGGTGAAAAGTTTTGCTTACCCCTTCTCCTGCTGTGGATGCCCACCTCCTCCACCCCATCCCGGCCATGCCCATCACCTCCAGCACGACACAACCCAACGGTCCCGCTGTCCTCAGGGGCGACACGGGGCATACCGAGGACTGGGAAGCAGAGATGGGTTGATGCAGAAACACGATCATCATCCCTTATCCTCCTCCCAAGCAAGTCAGAAAATATATATATATATATATATATCTTTTAAGATATAGAACCTGATTAAAATCCTCTGCCTTCCTATTTTCTCCTTCCCCTCCTCCACAACTTCTGCAGGAACTGAAAGAGATAACAGAGGGAGGAACAAGAAAGGTGGTGATCTACCTTAAATACGTAGTGCCAAAGAAAGTCTAGATTTTCCCATCCTTGGGGTTATTAGATTTAAACATTTCGCTGCTATAAATATGTTTCACTTGCACTCAAGAAGTTCAATTTGCTGATGAATTAATATCTGGTCAATCTGTTCACGGTTGAAAAATCAAGCAGAATAAATAGTTAGCAAGGTGTAGGTAAGAAAGACCTAGTTTTAAGCAGCATTTCTGTTTCATTTCAGAATGCAGATTTATGGATCAATATTCTGTTGTGTTCAACGAATATTTCAATCAATTTTTCAATTCAAAAAACACCCGCTATCCCATATTTTTCCAAGCAGGACACGTTGCTGGGGTTGATGGACACTTTGTGAAGTTGTGAATTCCTCTTTCCTTCTGTTATCCGTCCCGCTGGAGCTGCTTTCCCCATGCCAGTTCCTGCCTGAGAGGCACTGGGAGGGCCAGTAAAACATTTAGGGGTAAGCAAAAAGCAAGGTCAATCGGGATGCTCCTTATCTGTCAAAAGGAATTCAGTGTAATCATCAAGGCTAGGAAAAAAAAAAACCCCAAACCAACCCTGCCCTTTTATAAACTGGCCTCGAAGGCACGTGGGTAAGGAATGCAAGTAGGGAAATAGCTGAAATACTTCAAATGCACAAGCCTGCAACAGCACTGCCACATCTTAATATCGCTGTGGGTGACTCCAGACGCATTAACTCCCAAACTGCAGTGTGTATGGAGAAGGTTACGTGGCCTTTCTACCCAAAACCCCCTTCTGTCCAACATCCTTTGGGCATAACCCTGACGAGGTGCTGGACGAGGGCAGTGGGAGGAATCAACCCCTTAATTAAATTCCTGCGAGAGCAATATCTGCCTCGGGGGCCTTCTGGTTCTTCACCAAGAAGTTTTACTATCCTTTCACCCCTTGTTCAGTTCAGGATGGATTCAGGTTACACATAAATAGGTCCAGCCTAAAGCAGCCAGAGCCTGGGACACGGGGGGAACCTGTGGCCTGGGAGAGGGGAAGATGCAGTTACTGCTGAAAGGGACGTTGCTGCAGGTGCCCTTCAAAGGGCGGCATCAAATTCCATCAATCTGCTCAATTACCACTTAATTTTGAGCCCAATGTTGTCGATTCCCCAGTTCCCAGTCAAGGGCAATTATCTTTGGTTATTTCTGGGTCTCTGCAGCTTTAGGAACCCCTGTACATTTAAATGCAGGGCAGGTTTACAGGAGTACATGCAGCTGCTTTGCGTTTCTCTAGTGATTTATGATATGCTTAATAAAAGCCATTCCCTGCAATGCAATATTAACAGCTCAATAAACAGACTAAGAATGAACTGTTCTTAGTTTGTTGGGTTTTTTTAGCTGCTAAACTTCAGGGGCGAGACCGAACTCCCTGCACTGCCTGCTCCTCCACAGCACGGGCTGGTCCATGGGATGCCTGTAGCATGGGGAGGGGGGTTTCTGTGTCTCCCCTTCTTTGCTCTCCTGTTCTGCTTCAGCTGACGAGAGCTGGATTGACACGGGGTGCACTGAGACCACCGACCCATTTCTGGTGGCTCTGGGGCAGAGCCAGCAGCCTCCCCGAGCATCTCCCCCCCAAAAGCTGGCTCAGGGTGCTGCACCTGTGGGGCAGCCCCATAGCAGCAGGCAGCCCAAAGAGGCAGCAAAGGGTGGCAGAACCCACAGCTGCACGCTGGCAGCCTCCTTTCAAAGCACTGCAGGAGAACTGCTTTCCAAAATAGCTGTGCATCCCTAAGAGCTGCCTGGTAGAGGGCAAATTCCAGCTGGAAAGCTTTCCCCTCTGTTCAGCACTTGGGTTGTAAGGAACTAAACAGATTGCAAATAGGGGAAAGCCAGGCTGGCCTTCTCTGTTATCACACCTCAGAGCTCTGCACTCATCCAGATCGTTGGCTTTTTACTCACTTGGTTCTATCAAAACCCACCGGGGAGCCGACGGACAGATTTCTAGCGTGCCACGTTAGGAGTCTGGTCACCTGGCACCAGGAAGGATTTTGGAGCTCGTCTGTATTCAAAGTAAGAAATGTGACTTGAAAAAAAAAAACCAACCCCCCCCCCCATGACACACAAAAGCAGGGTAAATAAAATATGTAACTACAGGAAATGTAGCTGTGAGGAAACAAGCCCTCTTCCCTGATGATGAATTGTACTTTGCTTGCGACAGATGCAGCTCTTTATGTTTGTTTTCTGCATAAATCTACATATTAGCCTGAAAGCAACTGTACGGGCTTTGTCTTGCCTTGGTGCCATCACTCACTGCTCTTTTCAGCTGATTGCTTTTCAGCGTGGGGCTGGGCCCTCCGAGCGCAGCTTCACTCCAGCACACAGCCCCAATTCAGGGCTCTTCCAGCCCCAGAAATGCAACGAGGGACCAGCTGCACATGGACCACATAGTGACTGCTGCATGCACAGTGGAGCTCATCATCTTCCCTCAGCCAGCAGTTCCTGCCGATGGGGATGGCATCTCCCCGGTCCCGAGTGATGGGCAGAGCCCTACAGCCCATGGCACCCAAGGAAACGGGGAGGGACAAGGTGTGGTGGGTGCAGTTCCAGTGCTGGAGACAGGAGCTGCTGTAAGAGCCACGGATCTTTTACAGCAGTTCATAAAATCACAGAATGGTTTTGGTTGGCAGAGAACTTCAACATTACTGAATCCAACCACGAACCCAGCATTGCCAGGGCACCACTGACCCATGGTCCTCAGCACCACAGCTTGGAAACCCCTCCAGGGATCACAGGGACTCCACCCCTGCCCTGGACAACCCTCAAGGGGAAGAAATTGTTCCTCAGCTCCAACCTAAACCTCCCCTGGGGCAACTGGAGGCTGGTTCCTCTTGTCCTGCTGCTTGTTCCTTGGGAGCAGAGCCCGACCCCCCTGGCTCCAGGCTCCTGTCAGGAGCTGTCAGAGCCAGAAGGTCTCCCCTCAGCCTCCTTCTCTCCAGGCTGAACAAGCCCAGGGCCCTCAGCTGCTCCTCAGCACCCTTGTGCTCCAGCCCCTTCCCCAGCTCCGTTGCCCTTCTCTGGCCACACTCCAGTCCCTCAATGTCTTGCTGGGAATGAGTGTCCCAAAACTGAACCCAGTACTGGATTTATATCACCTCTGATTAAGTGCATGCTGCCAGCCAAACACACTTCCCTGGAGCTGGGATGGCTCTTGGCGTACTGCAGAGTTGCTAGCAGCAAATCCCAGCCTGGATGGGCAAGAGATTTGCTGCAGGGTCCTTGTTCCTCAAGAAATCGAGAAGTGGGAGCGTGGATGGGGTGGAAAGGATAGGTACCAAATATAATTATCTTATTAAATGGTGAGCCTATTTCTGCAGCTTTTCGTAATCTCATTTAACGCCACTGGTGTCAGGTTAAATTATTTTTAATTGTTTTTACAAAATGCACCTGATGAGTTTATGGTTTTCTCTATAGGATCTCTCGGATCATAATTCTCCAAGAGAATTTATTTTCCTCTCCTCTAAGGGATCTTATTTAATATCTGCACGCTGGAAATTGGAGTGACAAAGCAAGTAAACAATTACTGCAGCGCGTCGCTAACGGAGCAGCCTTGTCCTGCAGCCATGGGGAGCAACCTGACCCTCGCAGGCCAGAGCTCTGCTTGCTCTGCTCCTTCCCCCGATGCCATCTGTGCTTGCCAGCCTAAGCAGCTCCTGCTGTCCTGGAGCCTGTGCCCTCCCCTGGGGCAGGCTCAGGGATCATCTCCTTTACTGGTGCTGGTGGGAGGGAAGGAGGCCCCATCCCCGCTGAGGTGAAAGCCAGGTGAAGTGAGAAATGGCTTTGAGGTTGAATTTGACAACTGAAATAAACTTTTTCCTCTGTTTTACAGGGTGAAAGCATTGCCTACGAGTGGCTACAGGACATGGGAAAGCACGCGGGGAAGTCACTGGAGGCATCAGAGAGGACACGAGTACCAACTGTCCCCACTGTCGCGTGCTGTAAAGGCGTTTCCATCACAGAGGATGGGTCCAGCATCTCTTGCCAAAGTGGGTGTAAATAAAGTCAAGGAGTGTTAAGATCTCACAGATGGCACAGAAAGCTCGGGGGGGTTGGGAGGGTCCCAGGTGCCCACGGCTCTGCTGCCCTGCCTGGATGGGGCACTTTCCCTGACCTCTCCCTTCGCACGTTCCATCGTAGACTCGCTTAGGTTGGCAAAGACCTTTATGATCATCGAGTCCAACCATTAAGGCCAAAGCCACTTCCACAGCAGGAAGGTCCCACCTTTTGCAGGGACAGAGAAACACCCATCTCCCTGCACCTATGAAAAGCTGGAAACCGAGAAGCTCTGCTTCTGAAAGCTCCCACCACGGAGCAGCAGGTAGGAGGGATGCTGCTGACCTCGGCGCATCAGTGCCAGGATAGAACAGCAAAAAATAGCAAGCAAATTGCCATGACCTATGGCTCTGGAGACAAGACCTTCTCCTGACACGTGCGCTATTTGAACAGAGGCATCGCCAGCTTGTCTCAGGCTGTAACCCACTTAGGCACAGGGCAATGTCAGTGCCAGCTCCTGGCTGCTTGTTCTCCAGTGACACATGCAAAGGGACAGAATGAGCCTGATCTACGTTATCACCGAGGGAACAACACAGGACATATTGAGAGGCTGGATTATTGGTGCACAGGGATAATTTCCAGGTCTCTAGGCTATAGCTCTGGCAGGTCATGGGCTGTAAGTGAGCTCTGAGCTGGGAAAGCAGATCCTCTCCAGTCCTGGGGACAGGGAACTGGAGAAGAAGCACAGGAGACACTGCCACAGCTAACTTGTGCTGTGTACAGTCAACATCACGCTGCCTTCTGCATAGCCAGCACAGTCCTTCACCTTCAGCTCAGTCCCTGAGGCAGGAGAAGGGCTCCTGCCTGCAGCCATGAAGAGGATTATGACTGACCTAAGCTCTCCGTATTCCCAGACTCCATCCCTGTGATGCAGTGACGATGGAAAGCACTCGGGGCGATGGAGAGAGATGCTACTGCCAAAGGCCTCTCTCCCCTTAGTCCTGTTCCCATCGAGGCTTCAAGACTGAAACCCAAGATAGAGGTGCTGGTGTTTTGGCTCAGCAACTTGCACTGGGGTTCCTCTGGGGCTTCCAGCAGAACTGGATCTATCTGCCTATCCAGGATCTATCTATCCAGGCTAGCTGGATCCCAGACAGACGGCAGATTCAGAGCCCTACAGTCCTTCCAGGGTTACCCCTCGAGCAAACCAACTGGATCTGTTTAAATACCTAAATAAGCCACAAACCGAGCGCAGGACATTCAGAAAAAGTGGATTTAATCCAGCTCTTGTGAGCTTGGATCTATTTATTTTCCAGGGACCCTTGCAAGGCAAAAACTCCACCTCCAGCTCTTCCTCAAGGGCAAAGCGGGCAGGTTGGCTATTTCTGACTGTGCCTCAAGCAAGCGCAGGCTCAACCTCTGCATTCTCCTGCAAGAAAGGTGGGTATCAAAGCTCAGGCCCAGAAGCGCCTTTCACCAGTGTAAAGCCTTACATGGAAGAAAAAAATACCCCTGAAGTTAACTCCCCAGACTGACCCAGGGTAAATAAAGGGGAGGGCAGCACGTCGCTGCTGGGGACGTTCGTGCCGCCGGGGCTCGTACCGCAGCCTCGTGCCGCTGGGTTTCCCACTGGAACTGGAGACCAGTGAAACAGAAAGTGGATAATCCTCTTAGCGGGGCTGGCGCCGGCTGGCACTGCCCGTGCTGTGCTCCAATTAACACCAGTGGCTAAGCCTTGCTGGAGGTTTTGTTATTAATTACGAGGAGGAGGGAGAACTGAGCATGCTTAGTGCACGGCTGCTTGGGCTGGGAGAAAGGAGATGTCCTTAAAATAACTTGCAAGGGGGGGGGGGAATAAATAAATTAACGCCTTGAAAGAGGCACTGAGTCGGCACGGGTCCTGCGATGGGAGGATGGACCCCTCTGGCCAGCCTGGAGGGGTGGGGACTGGTCCCCAGTGCTTCTGCTCGTGCTGGGGCTCACCAGAGACAGCCTAGTGAACCAGGGCCTGGGACATGCTCCTGCAATCCTAAAGCTGCTTTTCCCTGAGGATGGCAGGTCTGAAAATATCCCTGGGATGTTCCCTCTGCCCCGAGAGCTGGTGTGAATGGAGCTCAGCTTTTTGCTTCACCCCCCAAACCAAATCCTTTTCCCACCCATCGTGTCAAACCCTCCACAAAACAGAGCCAAAGCATTGCCTCTATTTCAACAGGATTTCGAATTTGAAGGAAATCCTTCTCGCTTTTCCAAGCTGAGGTTTAATCTACAGTTATTCTTTCCAACAGAGGCTTGCAAAGTACCTTGATTTGTGTGAATGCCCTGCCTGGGGTCTCAAAGATGCACTGCTCTCAAAGGAAAATCTTGTTTGCTTGTTTTAAACACAGAACTCAGTAGTTTTCAATGATTTTCCTTTTAGGAAAAAGCAAGAAGCCTCCCCCAGACACGCACAGGATGAGATGGGGCTGGGGCTGTGGCATGCTCTGCTCCCTGTCTCCAGCCCAGTCTGGGAGAGGGACCCATCACACCCACCCCAGCTGCCACCCAACTGCTCTCACCTTGCCAGGCACCCCAAGTTATTCAAGATGCACAAGCCTAAGTTCTAGCACACTTGATGGCTTTTCCATTCAACAGTGAAAACCCCTAAGTAATGAGAACATACTTGAGATAAAAGGAGCTGGCTACATTAGACAGGGAATTGCTTCCGTAGGCACAAACCAGTGCCTTCCCCTGGAGTGCCAGCTCAAACTGTGTGCACCTCTAAAGGGGACACGACGCTTAAAAATAGTCTGCTCTGTCCCAAATGCGTTCCAAGAGAGCTCAAGGTCGTTGAAGTGATTTTTCCCTCTTCTGCTTTGGGTATTTTGCAGCTTTTTGGGGGCAGAGGTGGAAGGGAATATTGCTGGCACCCAAGGAGGGGCAATTCTGCCAGCCCAGGGTTCGCTGCAGTGAAGAAGCTCGCTCCAGGCTGCCCAGCTCTGACAACGCAGATGCCCTCCGAGGATGGCTGAAGAAAGAGCTTCTTTCCAGGAGCTGCTTTTCCCATATTTCCCATTCCTGGAGGCTTTGTGAGAAGAGGAGGAACACGGGCAGGTGCACATGCCCGGGATGGGTCTGCCTGCAGCTCCTGGTGCAGGCAGCTTCCTCACCTCGTCACATCCGTCGCGAGAAAAGGCACGTGATTCTTCTGTTGTGACACGGCTGGGAAGAGATTGGCCTCAGAATGAGATTAGGGCAGCTATTAATCGAACGGGAATTAATAAGTGCATGGCTCTTGGATGGTGGGGGCTGAAGAACATTCAAGTAACTCTTGTGGGTTCAGGAGGAAAAACCCCATCGAGGTTGAGGCAGGATGGACAGACAGGCAGCACAGGACACCGGGCTCTTCTCCTTTTGAGTATAAGCTTATTAACGTGGTTGTATGCTCAGTGCTCCTCAGGATCCTGCAGAAGGAGGGCAGAGGCAGAGGTGGACAGTGATAGCTGCCTACAGATCCAATTAGGAATGACTTTCACAGCCAGCTCCTTTCCATTTTTCCTGCGGGCGTTCATTTCTCTGGACAGAGCTGGAAGGGATGGAGGAGCATTCTCTCCGAAAACGGGGACAAAGCAGGAGCAGGGACAAGCTGTGCCGTCAGGAGCCTGAGAAGAGCCATTTCCCCAGAGTAAGCAGCAGGTTTGCAGGGATTCAGGCCCAGAGCTCAGCTTAGCAGCCTCCCACCCCTTGGGCTTTCACCCAAATACAGCCCAGGAGTGTTTTCTGCAGGTCGTGCACGTGCAGCTCCCCAGGGATCGCACACGGAGAGGAGGGATGTGCAGGCTGCTTCCTGAGGATGCAGGGGATTTTCCCACGCAGTAGGTAGGTGCAGCATCGCTTCTCCTCCGTGCACAGTCCTGCCAGGGGCTGTTTCCTCTCCTCCCTGCAAGAGTTATCCTGATTCTCCCAGGTCACACAGGACTGGCCACGCCAGGCAGTGGCAAACAGAGCCCAGCACAGGCAGAATCCTTTTCCCCGTGAGCAAGATCGGAGCCACATTTTCCAGCTGTGAATTTTGCTCAGAATGGTCCAGCATGGTTCTGGGAACACGTCTTGGCTGAGTCACCAAGACAAATGAAATACCACTGCTGGGGCTCCTGGCAGGGTGGCCAGGAGCCACCTGGATCCTGGATCCTCTGGATCCTCCCATGGCACCTCAGCTGGCCTGCAGCCGTGGCCCCTCTCAGACACTACAGATCCAACTCAGCTTAATTTTTAAGAGCCCCGAGCATTAATACCCTGCTGAAAGGAGCCAAATGAGCACCTTAGAATCAGAGAGTCATTTAGGTTGGAAGAGACCTTTGAGATCGTCGAGCCCGACCGTTAATGTAACTCTGCCAAGTCCACCACTCAACCACGTCCCTAAGTGCCACACCTTGTCAAAACCTCTTCAAAACAGACCCAAAGGAGAGCAGGCTGGGGGCTGCTTGCACAGCACCCCTCCAGCCTGAGGTGGACCCCACCTCAACCAGGCAGGGCTCATGGCTCTGCCCATCCCCAGGTCCTTTCTCTGCTGCCATTGACGCAGCGTATGTTCCAACCAGCTCCTTCCCTCCTGCAGTGGGGGGGAACTGGGCTTTTCCCTGGTGCAGAGCAGCATCTGAAGCCAGAGTCCCCCAGAAAAGCCACAGGAAGGGAGCCCTGAAGCCAAGGCTATGCTGCCGTGGAGGGGCTGTGCACCCCACCAGCTCCATGGGGAGCCCCGCAGACCACGGCAAGGGGCTCCCTCCTGCCTCCCCCTCCTCTCTGCACACCTACCACTACTTGGTTCAAGATGCTGAGTCACAAACGCCGCCAAACACCAAAAGGAACTGCAAGATCGAGCCCCTCGCACTTGGGAATCACAGGCAGACTTTTGTCTGTCCGAGCAGAATGTGCTGCAATCAGATAGCCAAGTCCCAAAAGGCTCCCGTGGGGCAACTGGATGCTGGCAGGGCCTCCCTTACACCCACAAATGATCAGGAAAACTGTGCTGGAATAATTTCCTTTAACCTTTCCAGACCCACAAGACGGCTTAAGGTCACACCAAGAAATCTGTCAACTGCCCTTAGTATGCACTTAAAAAAAAAAAAAAAATCCCACAACAGTCCATGCAAAATTCATCAAATAAATCAAGTAAGGTTAAAAATACTGCCCTGGAATGAATGAGGGTCTCTCTTGAGGACCCAGCAGATTGGCTGCTGCAGCTGCTGCTATTGCAGCTTCACATCAGACGCACCCACGAGCAGTTCAGGTGCTGATGGGCAGACTGGGAGTTGTGATACATTCGATTACACCAAGCACCACCTAACCCATTTTGCTGCCTAACTTCTTTGCAAGCTGTGGATAAAACAGCACGAGATGGGCTCAGGCTGAGCCGGGGCTCTGAAATCAGAAACACTCTGGTTCTTTTCTCTCCTCTAGCTCTCCCCCGAGTACCTACAGGAATCCTGCTGTGGCTGAGCTCCTTCGGACAAGGTGGGATTGTATTCACCTGTACCCACGTCATACCAAAAGGTCTCAAGTCCCAGTTTGCCTATTGCATTAGTTTGCCACGCTGTCTGGAAGGTGCCGAGTCAGCCCCAGGCATTCAGGCTGGGCTTTACCTAAAGAAGCTGCCTCCCAAACTGTGTTCCTACAGAGGTGGCTAAAGAAAAGAAAAAAAAAAGAGTGTGAAAGCAGAGTGCAGCCCGAAAGCATCCGATCTGCAGCGTACTCACATTCATCTTCCACCCCAGACTCCTCTTTCAAGCCATTTTCTGAGCAATGCCAGCACTTGTCGGGCTGGGCAGAGCCCCGCGCCAGCTGCCTAGGGCTCTGCTCCCTCCTTCCCCTGCCCGCCGCTGCCCATGCCCCCGGGACTTGCCAGGTGAGTTGGGAAAAAAAAAGAAAAAAAGAGACTCTTAATTCATTTGGCGTCAAAGATTCCAGCTTAACTCTTCCCCAGCAGCTGTCACGTCCCAGGGAAGGAGCCGCGGTGCCAATCGCTGCCGATAGAATCTCCTCTCGGAGCGATGCTCGAACTCGGCCACCCCCTCCGGATGGCTGCTGGAGATCTCGCCGCTGCTCTTCCCCACAGCCTCCCCTTTCACACGCCTCGACCTTGCAAGGGAAATCCTGTCTCGCTTGAATTATTCATCGTCCTTTCCGTTCTGCCAGCTCCAGCGCACATTTTTCGACCGCTAATATGCCACGACTTCTCATCCTTTCGGACTCCTTAATCTTCGTCTCCGGCGCGACTCGCTAAGATGACGCAGCCGCGCCTCTGTTAATGAGCAGGCATCTGATTTACTAAATAATAATAATAAGGAAATATGCCTCCGTCCATAAGGCACATCCTTCCTGGTGGGAAATACCACTCGAGCAGCTCTGGGAGCCGGGAGAGCACCGGCTGGTTCGAGCTAAAGCTGCGTTTGGAGCTCACACTTTTGGCAGCGTTTCCCAGCTCGCGAGCCTGCCTGCTGACGGAAAGCAGGGGAGGCTTCCAGCATGATAAGGAAAAAAAACCCCAAGGAAGGTGCTGCGGACTCTACAGAAGAGCTTGTTTTCCTTCTTTTTAGGTAAAGCTGATGGCAAATCGTGGCATTCTTGGTGATGGTGGCCGGGCTGGGCTCTGCGCCCTGTGGTCCTGCCTGGTGGGTGCATCCTCTGGCTCTCACCAGGATCTGTCCCCAGAGCTTTGCCCACTGACGTGGTTTGGGGCAATCCTAGATCTGCCCTGGAGTCTGGAAATGAATTAAGCTGCCTGGAGGATCCTCACAGTCCTTCCAGGTGGAGTCCAGACAGGACCCTGGGTACCCAAAGCTTCACCTCAGTGTCCAAGCCCCCGGCTCCCCTGGACAACACTTATCAATTGAAAGTCAGATGGAGCAACTAGCTGGTTGGCAGGAGGCTAATGCTTCTCTTGGCTCCTCCTGCTCAACTCAAGGCTGGAAGAGCTGAAATTTCTGTCCTGTGATCTGAAGAGCAAAATGAGATTCCGGCAGCGGGGAACTCATGCCAATAAAATTGCAGCCCGCACGCCTTGTTTTCATTCTGTGCCTGTGCTTGTTGCGATGGCTGGGCATCTGAAAGGAGCAGGGTGAAGGGCATTTGGCTGCTGCCCTGACCCCAGCCCCAGGCACCCCTAGCATGAGTTGTTGCAGTGGAACAGCCAAAACTCAACAATTTCAACAAAACTCCCTCAGATTTTGTGTAAGAACCAAAACTGAGTTAATAACAGAAATGGTCCGGGAACCTGAACTGTTCAGCATCACAGCACCAAGGACAGATGGACACTGGCACCTTCCTGCTCCACAGATGGGTTCGTGAAGCTCTCCTACATCCCTGATTTATTGCAACCATGGCTTATCTTCCAGCTGATAACCAACCAAAAGCTGATCTTGTGCAGGCAGAGCCGGGTGGGTGGCCAGGGCTGGTCCAGCACCCATCCTCCCCGCGCACTGCACCGGGCCTCCCGCCAGGACCGCTCTTCCCTGGGCCAACACCAGCAGTTCACATTTCACTTCAGCTATGCAAGCGCTGGCCGCTTGCTCCAGCCCATAATTTTGTGGCAAGCTCCTGCATGTTCCCCGACAGCTACATTATTGTGTTGTTTTGGGTTTTTTTTTTTTGGCAAAGAAGTGAATATTGGAAATGTTTACGCTGAGTTCTGCGATGTCTGAAAGCGTGAGGCTGCTCTTTAGGATGGGCAGGAGTTGGCTTCACAATCCAATACTCCAGGAAACTATTTCTTGGACTTTAGTGGGATTTTTACATCAGCGACTGGGAACTGAGAGGTAATTTCTAACCAGCACGGCTGGGAGCTGCGTCCTAATTTTACTGACGGTGATTAAAGGTGGGACGTGGGGAAGAAGCCCTTGTCTTTTGTTGGCTGCCCACGTGTGTTCCTCAAAATCTGTATCTCCTGCTTCAGACCTCCCGTTGCTTTAGGCAGGACCAGTTTGCCCTTGACTCGCTGGAAGAGGTAATTAATGAACTGCTCCTAAGGTGCTGTAAGTTCAAACCAAAATATACTATAACATACAAAGCATTTTGATGCGTAACCTTCTGCCTTCGGGCGCGGGGTAGAAACAACAAAGAGCTTCAAGTGTTAGGCAGATGCACGTGGCAAAGCTTGTTCCCCCTGCTAAAAGGTTTTGAACTCCAATCCTCCATCAGAATTTGAGTGGTAGTTGTGCCAGCTCATATCTCTCTCTCTCTGGATCAGCTACAATATGACATTTCAGTATCTTCTGGCATGCACCTCATACCTTCCACTGCAGGCTCTCAACAAACCAGTGGCCTACACGTAAAGCAAGGTCCTTCCCTGAGCTGGCAGCTGCCCCGGTGCTGGGGAGAAGAAGGACTGGGGTACAAACCAGAGATGTCATCCCTGCCGGCGAGGTGCAGAGCTGCTGGGACAGCCCGGTGCCATGGTGGCACCCACGGCAACAAGCACGGCCAGCCCCAGTGGCACCCGTTCTTTGGCTTGCTTCATCCCCCCCCTTTCCAATAGGGATTAGGGCTTTCTCTAATAGGTTTCTGCTAATTGCTGAAGAGAGTGGAGCATGAACAAATACATCTCTGCAGCTAAGGAGTGTCCATGAGGGTCTGGAATATCTCCAGAGAAGGAGACTTCACAGCCTCTCTGGGCAGCCTGGCACAGGCTCCCACACCCTCACACCAAAGAACTTTCTCCTCCTGCTCAGATGGAACCTCCTGGGTTCCAGTTTGTGCCCACTGCCCCTTGTCCTGTCTCTGGGCACCACTGAGCAGAGTCTGGCCCCATCCTCTTGACCCCTGGGGCCCTTTAGCTATTGATCAGATCTCCTCAGTCTTCTCTTTTCCAGGCTAAACACCCCCAGGACTCTCACCACTTCCTCTCCAGTCCACTCCACACCTTTACAGCACCTACCGGACTCTATCCAGTAGCTCCGTGTCTCTCTTGAACTGGGGAGCCCAGAACTGGACCCAGTACTCCAGCTGTGGCCCCACTAGGGCTGTGAAATGCTGCTGTGCTCAGGAGCCCCTCAGTTAAAAGCCTATTTTTGGGCAATATCTACCCAAAAAAACCCCAAACCAAACCAAACAAAACAACAACCAAAAAACCACCACCAAACCAAAGAAACAAAAACCCCAACCGAACCCAAACACCAAACCCAGGGAACCCTTTCTACCCTTGTTCAGTTTCTAACAAAGCAAGGAAGCCTGAGCTTTGGCTTGGGCGCATCTCTGAACCGATGGAGAGACTCAACAGCTCTCTCTCCCTGGCAGCTGCTGGGTGATGCGTGTGCTTTGCTGGGGCTGCTGCTGCCTCTGGGGACGTGGGACGAGGCACTCGAGGCAGGCGCAGGAGCCCGGGTCCTTTGTCTACCCCAATTTCGCTCTTGTGTCATCGGATTTGCATTTGAAGCTGTTATTAACCACGAGGAGCCTGCGCCAAATTTGGAACGGCGAAAAAGGATGAAAGTAACCCAAAGAAAGGCTGGGAATGTGCTGACTGTGCCTGGCTGGGGAGTGTTGGGGGCTGATGGGGAGCGAGGCAGCGCTGCACCAACGCGCTCCCCATCAGCACAATCTTCCAGCCTGGAGATAGCTTAGGGCTGGGAGAGCTGCAACTCTAGAAGGCACCTAGGTAAGACTCTTGACCTGGTGTTTGCAAGAAGGACATTAGGAAATTTTTGGACATTAGGAGCAATTTCTTCCCCTTGAGGGCTGTCCAGGGCTGTGCCAGGCTGCCCAGGGCAGGGGTGGAGTCCCCGTGATCCCTGGAGGGGTTTCCAAGCCGTGGATCTGTGGTGCTGAGGGACAGGGGGCAGTGGTGCCCTGGCAGCACTGGGTTGTCAGTTGGACTCAATGATCTTAAAGGTCTCTTCCAACCATAGACTCCACGATTCTAGAAGCAGCTGCTCATCTCTGCAATGTGGCATTTGGGTGGCTACTGCTTTTTGCCGTCTCTGTCCTTCCTGCTCTTCACCAAAGAGGAGATGGGTTTCCTGAGGTTAGCTTGAAGGACACAGAGCCCCACGTAGACCATCTGCTCCACAGAGCCTTCCCATCTTCTAGCCCATCCATCCCTCACCTTTCACATGCAGAAGAGGACAAAAGGATGACAGGAAGCAGGAGGAAGGTGTGGGATGACAAGTCATCACCAGGACCAGGCACTGCAGGTCCAGGACCATGTACACCTGCACCTTCTACTGCATGAGCACCTCTGGCAAGAGAAAGCCAAACCCCACATCACCTTTCAGGGCACGATTGCAGAAGGAAACCTGCATCCTATTTCAGTTTTCTGAAATCAATGGGCTGCACTAAGTCGACCTGGCATAAATTGATAGCTCAGAGGACTTGCCCTGGAGTCATCTGCATACATATTGCATCAAGTCACCTTTAAAACTGCTGAGCCAGCGGTGCTGGCCTGGCCCAGGGGAGAGCTGAGAAGGGCCACCTGTGTTTTGGGCTGCTTTGCCACGGGGACTGGTACATGTGGCATCCCTCAGCCCCAGGAGAAGGGCAGCACAGCCCAGGGTCATTGCAGGGGACGCTGTCTGCATCTCAAGGGGACAATAACCACAAGGAAGCCTGGCTGCTGGGATTGCCTTTACCCCAGGGGTGTTTTACGGTGTCACCCCCAGAGCTCCAGAAGCCTTCTGTCAGAGAATTAACATCTGGCTCAAGTTGCAATACTAAGCCAACCAGAAATAAGCCGCAATTTTTGCTAGAAACCATGCAAATCGCTGTCATTCCCACCCGAACGAGTTGGAGCTAAAGCTGAAGACAGGTGGGTGGCTTCTCCAACAGCATCATCTGCTTCTGCCCCACTGCCAAGGACCCTGGTACCAGCAGCTCTGGGCAGCAGCTCTGGCTCCAGAGCTCCCCCCAGCATTCTCCCAGAGCCAAAGCTCTCTGGTCCCGCAAGGCAGAGCAGCTCCCAATGCTCTCCCCACCAAACACCACCTGAAATCCCTTCTCAGCCTTTGCTGCTGGTGTTTAAGGGAAGGGGGGCACAGAAGGCAGACAAACCTCTGGCTGATGCTGCCTCCCCAGCCTCCCTCCAGCACACGTGCTCCTGGCAAGAGCAAGGGGCTACAGAGGGTTCACGGGTTGCACTCGGCTCCTTCTGCTTTAATTAAATCCCACTGTCATTTTTATTTACTTGAAATCCTGCCTCCTCAGTCTGCTCACTCAGCCCATGCTGTAACTATATAATTAGCACCACTCATTATGCAGCTCCCCAGAGTTTTCCAAGTTGGCAGATTCATTTTTTTGCCTTTTCCTTTTAATCCCTCCACCCCCCCCCCATCCATTTTTGCCATCTAGAATGCAGGAATAATCATTTTTATGATTAAAAAGACACTGTTTGCTGAGAACGCTCAGTTCAGAGCAGTTGAACCCTTGCCCAGCCATGGGCTCACCCCTGGCAAACCCTTGCCCAGGTGGGTGGTGGAGAGCACGTCCTCCTGCCAGGCACCCCAGGGTTAAGTCCGCTGCAGGCTATTCTGGCCATGCTTTATTTCATTATTACAAGGGTATTGTGAAATTTAATTGGCAGGTAGGTAGTAGAGCAGATTAAAATGCGTTAATGTTTATTGGGAGCCCTGGTTATAGGCTTCCCTTTATTTCTGGGGGACCGTGGTTCACAGGGGTGTGTTTTTAGCGTGGCAGCCTTTTAAATACGCCCCGATAACGGCACTTTGTTTATTCCTTCAACGTAGAACTGGAAGAGAGATTTACTTAACTGCTCTAAAATAAAACCTGCTGAATTCAAAGAGACGTGGGTGACTTTAGATCCAGATCCTTTATGGACACGTTTGCAGTTTTAAGATGAGGTTGCTGTATGTTCAGATGTGGCCAGCAGGTCAAGGGAGGTTCTCCTGCCCCTCTACTCTGCCCCACTGAGGCCACCTCTGGAGTATTGGGTCCAGTTCTGGGTTCCCCAGTTCAAAAGAGACAAGAAGCTACTGGAGAGAGTCCAGTGGAGTCTAAGAAGATGCTGAGGGGCTTGGAGCATCTCTGTGCCCAGGAAAGGCTGAGAGCCCTGGGGATGTTCAGCTGGAGAAGAGAAGACAGAGGGGAATCTTCTCACTGCTTATAGAGATCTTAAGGGCAGGGTCCAGCTCCTGCCCTTCAAGAGATGATGTCCAACCAGAACAACCAACAGCCTGAAACAGGGACGTCGTGCGATACACAGAGTTTGCTTTTCCTCTGCACATCTGTATTTAAGCAGATGTGAAACTGCCCCAAACCAGACATGAGTCCCAGTAGCAAGAGGCATAAGAACAACCACAGCACTGGGCAGCATCTCCATCCACAGCGTGTGCTGCTCTGGGGTGCCCACCACTCACCCCCAGGGCACCCTTCCCTCACTCACATCCTTCCTCCACCACATCTCCTTCATTTGTTTCCATGAGATGGTTTTCCTGTGGTGCTGGCCCCTGTCTGAGGTTTCTCACCCCAGTTTAACACGGCATCCCAAGGTGCCTGGAGAACAGCTCCTCAGAAGACAGATCAATTATTTGCACAAGTTATTAGCTGATAATGGCTTGTTAGGAAAACAAATATTATGGCCTTTTAAAAAAAAAAAAAAAAAAGCTTTGACCTGATCTAGAGTAATGGCTCTGTGCAAACCCTCTGGGGTTCATTAACCTGACAGACGGTGCCAGTTGCTGCGCCTGCAGAACGGTGTGTGGTTTGAAATGGGCTGCTCAGCCTGCCAAGCCTCTCGTGCTGCCTCCTCCTCCTCTGCTGGGGCTGCCTTGGCTGGCCAGTACTGGCCATAGTCCCCTAGTCCCAGAGAGTGCCCTTCAGCGCTTTCACGGGCCCCCAGCCCACGAAACACCAGAGGCTGTTAAAAAATTTAAGTAAAAATAATACTAATAAAAAAAAAATAAAGCCACTCCAGCAGAGCACAGCGTCAGCACGGCCGACTATTTGGGCAGTAACAGCTCAATCATTCGTTTTAATTAAACTCCAGGAAGCTGACAGACAGGAGTCACCTCTGAAAGATGGGCATCGCTTCGTAACCCGACTTCCAAACCGCCTTCCCCGAGGTCACACTGGGAGAGATCAGTCCGATTCCTCAAGCAGGAAATATTTCAGGAATCCAGTCAGACCTTGGCACGCCAGGCTGCGGTTCATCACGAATCTGGTTTTAGATATCTTCTCACAAAGAAATACCACGGTATGAAACAGTGTTTATTTCCAACCCAAACCATTCTAGGAGTCTAGGAACGTACACGTGGAAACATGTTTCGTAGGGTGTAATCTCCAGGAAGGGTACATTCCTCTCTTCCTCACACCTCAGCACCCTGCCTGGCCATCTGTAGCTGATGGGGATGTTCTGAAAGCCTCCCTGGGCAATAACTAACATTTTAGGTCAAGATCTCTGTGCCTCGGGGTTGCTTGGTGCTGCTCTGGTGCCCTTAGAGCAGCCGTGAGGGCTGGCATAGGGTGGATCAAGCATCAGAAGGCAGCAGCCCATAATAACAGGAGGAAGGGAAAGCAGAGCAGGTGCCACGGTGGGAAATGCAGACCCTGAATGATGCCATTTCTTTTCACACTGTCTCCAGCTCAGGCTCTGCCAGCGGGCAGGAGACTACAGCACGGTGACCCTGCCTGAAGAAGAGGGATGCTCTGAGCGCTCGGACCAAATCACTGCTCCCTGCTGCTGATAAGGGTGGCAGTCAGGCTTTCTGATGAAACACTACTGAAGAACAACTCCAAACAAGCATAATTCTCTCCCAGCAAAAACCCTCCCTCCTGTCTGATGGCGAGCGAAGCGCCGACAGCATCCCGGGATGCTGAATGCAAATGAGCTGGGGGTTAAGCGTTCCCAGGCTTGGGGAGGTTTAACTTCTAAAGCCGTGTTTTATTTCTCCGAGCTCATTCTCAAGCTGGTTTCAAACCCTACGTGTCACTTCATCTCCACGTCTTTGTATCGCTCTGGGCTTTGAAATATCTCCTTTGCCGGCTGAAGCTGAGCTTACATTAAGCCATCAAGAATCAGCCATTCAGAATTAATGCCAAAGAACTCCCAGCTAATATTTTCTTCATCAAAAGAGATGAATGGAGAAAGATCCTAATAACTCGTCCTCCTTTGTAAGGGCATTAGGATGTAAAAGGTATTAAGCAGCAATTACGCGTTATCTGGTATGCAAATGGGTGCAGTTTGAGTTCCTGACTAAAGCACACTCCTAATCTGGCTGCAGGGCGAGGGGACCCACGCGGGACTGAGCGCGGGCGCTGCCAGGGCTGGCCTTACAGCAGGGACTGCCTCCGGGGGCCAAGTTTTCCAGGAGCCCTGAGGGATGGATCACTGTATGGTCAGGGTTGGAAGGGACCTCTGGAGATCATGGAGTCCAACCCCCCTGCCAGAGCAGGGTCACCCAGGGCAGCCCACACAGGAACAGAGCCAGGGGGGTTGGAAAGTCTCCAGAGAAGGAGACTCCACAGCCTCTCTGGGCAGCTTGGGCCAGGCTCCATCACACTCACCATGAAAAATTTTTTCCTTATATTTACCCAAAACCTCCTATGCTCCAGACTGTACCCATTACCACTTGTCCTATCAGGGGACATCACTGAGAAGATCCTGGCTCCATCCTCCTGACATTTGCCCTTTACATATTTATAGACATTAATAGGGTCATCCCTCAGTCTTCTCCAGGCTAAAAAAAAGCTCCAGCTCTCTCAGCCTCTCCTCATAAGAGAGATGCTCCACTCCCTTCATCATCTTGGTGGCCCTGCACTGGATTCTCTCCAGTAGCTCTCTTTCTTGAACTGGGGTGCCCAGAACTGGACACAGTATTCCAGGTGGGGCCTCACCAGTGCAGAGCAGACAGGGAGGAGAACCTCCCTCGACCTGCTGGCCACACTTCTTAATCCACCCTAGGATGCCATCGGCCTTCTTGGCCACTAGGGCACATTGTTGGCTCATGGTCATCTTCTTGTCCACCAGGACTCCCAGATCTTTTTCCCCAGAGCTGCTCTCCAACAGCTCAGCCCCCAGTCTGTAGTGATCCATGGGGTTGTTAGGAGAGACCTTATTACCACATACCAGTACATAAAAAGTGGCTACCAAGAAGATGGAGACTCCCTTTTTACAAGGAGTTACATGGAAAGGGGTACAAGTTACTCCTGGGAGCATCCTGATTGGACTCCAGAAGAAACTTTTTCACCATGAGAACAATTAAGACATTGGAATTGTCTCCCAAGGGAAGTAGTGGGCTCTCCTGCACTGGACAGTTTTAAGACTCATCTTGACAGGATGCTGGGCCAGCTCATTTAACTGTATATATTACAATATATTTTTTATATATATATATATATGTATTTAAACTATATATAGTTTACCTTAAAGGTTGGACTAGATGATCCTTGAGGTCCCTTCCAACCTGGTATTCTATGATTCCATGAATGCTGACACCAAGATACTTTTCTATTTTACTACAATCTGCCCGACTGAAAAACCAGGAAACCTAAATTAAACAAAAATAACAAAAAAGCCCCACAACAAACAAAACAAACAAACCAACAAAAAAAAAACCCACACCAAAAAAAAAAGACAAACCCAAACACCCCTGCAGGCATGGCCAACCATCCAAGCTCCATCCTCACCCCTCCAGCACCATCCATCCTCCCCGCTCTGGCACTATGAATCATCTGAGGAAAAGCTGGAATTATTTCCAGCAATAAACAAATGGTCAAAAGTTCAGAAATGGGGATTAATTAAAAAGAAAAAGAAAAAGAAGGCAGTTTGTACACCAGTCTCTCTCCCCATCTCTACTGGCAGATGTCGGGGGCTGGATGAGGTCTCCCCTTTTCCAAGCCAACCCACTACTAAAGCACTCACAGATTAATTTGCTTCTGACCCCTCGCACCGTGTTGCTTGATGCTTTTTTTTCATTTCAGGTTGTCATGATCCAACTCTCCCTTAATGGAGCTGGGAAAGCTTCCCCCCCTCAGGGGGAAATATTTGCTTAGAGAACACCGAGCCCGTTTGGAATGCTAAAATCTGCTTTTTTAATGGACTAAAAGGAAGCTTTCAAAGTCTCAAGCATAGATGCTGGGATATTCTGCTTCCTTACAGGAAATTCAGGCTGACACTTGGAGAGCAAGGATCCCAGGAGAGGTGTCCTCAGTTCCCTGCTCCGAGTTTTCTCTGTAGGTGTGTGTAAAATGTGACGTTAGCCGGGCATGGGCGAGCTGGGTACAGACCACTACCCCTGCAAGCCTCCTTCAGGAGAAAAAACAACCTTGTATTAAAAAGATATTTGCCCTACATAGCTTTCACCATTGCAGTTGCTGAGGGATGCTCTGAAGTCTCAGGGGATTCCTTCCGGGAAGAGATACGGGGCAAGAAATTCCTTCCAGGTTTGTTATTCTGGGTTTCTTAAGAAACAAACCAAAAAAGGTGGGGGAAATGTCATTTGAGAGATCATTTTTTTCCTTTTCAAGGATCAAAACACACCCTGATCAAACCAAAACCAAACTGCTACAAAAACAAACCCCAGAATTTGGCATTCTAGGTCCATCTGCTGTTGGAAATATGGAAATATCATGAAAATATACAGGTGGGAAAGACTCTCCAGTACAGATAGCTAGTGGGAAATGCCATCAAGCAGAGCAAGAGTGAAAAACATACTGAAAGAGTCAACAGGGGGGTTGAAAAATGGGGTGAAAGGGTCTTAGAAACTTTAAAAAGACCTCAGAGAAAAATCAGCGTGGGGTGTCAGTGGTACGGAAGAAAAACAGCAGCAGAGAGAAGCTCAAAAAAACCCCAAGATAAAATGAAAAGACCAACAGGGGAAAAAACCAATGGATTGGGAAAGGTTTATGTAGTAGCAGAGTGACCAGAAAAAAACCCCACATTGACAGGGTAAGGAAAAAATAACTCAATAAACCCTAAAGCCCAGGTTATTTCCCTGCTGGGCAGCTGAGGATGGAGGGAAGCAGGGGCAGGATGGGACCAAGAGCTGTGGGATGCTGGGCTGCTGCCTCACCCCCTCCCCCTGCCTCCGAGGCCTCTCCCCGAGCCCTGCAGCACTGCTTGGAAAAAGATATTCCTGAGCAAGTCAGCCCATTCATTATTAAACACCGGAGGAGGATTAAAAATTGAAGGAAAACGTTAGATAATTTACAAAAAATAAAATAGAGCTGTGCTGCAGAGGGGGGTGCTGGGCTCTGCAAACGCAGGAAGAGATGCTTCAGATCGGTAAATAATTAATACTGTGTTTAATTTATTCATATTTCTTTACTTTACTAATGTTCCAGAGAGACAAGAAGGGCTTAAAGCATGGGGCTGTGGAACTGGAGCGATGAGGAGAGGGTAGGGACAGTGGGAAGCCCAGGAGAGCCCAGCAAAGCTCTGGGCACCAGCGGCGTGGCTGCTTTCCCTGCCCTGCCTTACAAGAGCCATACATTTCACTGCCATTTTTCCATTAAATGTGCACTTTGATCTCCTCTTACATCAACAAGGTGTCTGAGAATCAGCCCTGTTAGAAGCCCGCATGAAGCAGCTCTTCCTGGCGTGGAAGGGGACAGATGAGATGTGCCTTCCACGGTGTCTCGGGCACAAACAGGAGATATTCTCGTGTCCCTGGTCCCATGGTCTACACCAGCAGAGAGAGAAGTCATGATGATAAGCTCTGGGCTCTCGCCCTTTCAGAAGGGATAGGGAAGAGCAGCAGGGTGCAAGTGGGTCCTCGGGATGGGGAGGAAGAACACCCTGCACCAGGGCAGGGGAGGAGCTGGCGTGCTGGAAAGCATCTCTGTGCAGAAGGACAGCAAGATCCCCACGAGCCAGCAACGGGCCCTCTTGGCCAAGACCAAAGGTCTCCTGGGGTGCATTAGGAGGGGTAAGACCAGCAGCAGGTCAAGGTTGGTTCTCCTGTGACTGTGTCAGTGCTGCTGCTGGTGGGTACCACGAACACCAAGGAGACTGGCTGGGCGGTACTTTTCTTTAGTGATGAAAAGGGTGTGAATTAGCCTCATTTAGCCAACCTTTGGAGAAGCTCTCCTGCCCAGCACACCCCTCTAAGCGTGAGGTCCCAGGGTGTGAGCACCAAAGCCCCTGCGCTGACAAAAGCCAGCAGGATAAGCCAGGTCCCAATCCGCTCCCAAGGGATGCGCTGGGAGTGAGCCATCCCCCAGGACTGATCTTCAGACTAAGCCAAGGTGAGAGCCACCACCCACCACCCATTCCTGATCTTCCCCCTGAACTTTGTCCAGCTGTCTAAAGAGACTTTGGGGTGTAAAGGATTTTCCTCAGCCACACATCAGGGGCATAATCAGCAGAGCCCCATCTTTCAGGCCCCTAATTCGCCCTGGGATACGATGGCACTTTTTTGGCAATAACTCAAGGGATCTATCGTCGGGAGGATACAGTCCCCAGGAAGAGGGGAGATTTACAGCCCCAGCTCTAACAGATATTTTACTCCTCAGCAGCAATAAAGGCATGGCTGAAAGCTCTACAAAATCAAAATAAATGCGGAGAATGAGGAAGCTTGTCAGGTAATAAAGGAAGTTCTTTAAATCAACGGGGAATTTAAGGGAAAGGTGACTGGAGTTTTGGAGCGAGCGTTGCACGAGCCCAGGAGCGCCGCATAATTGCTTCCAGCAGCACCAGCTTTCCCCCCCATCTGTGGTTATGACTGTTTTATAAGAGGTTTAAACTTAATGAAACAGTTTTTTATGGATTACTTTATACAGTTCTGCAGAGCTTTTATTTACTCCATGAGGAACAAGTACCATCTACCAAGTTACACATGTGGGGTATCAAAAGTCCCCGGCTCAGCGGCTGCTTCTGTACAAGAGAAAGTCCCACAGTTGGGTTACACTAAAAGAAAGGAGAGAACCACAACTGCAAAAGCTGAGGTTGATGCCTTGGGAATGATGTTTCATATGCTGGTGGTACAGATGGAACCTCCTGGGTTCCCGTTTGTGCCCGTTGCCCCTTGTCCTGTCGCTGGGCACCACTGACTAGAGTCTGGCCCCAGCCTCTTGCCCCTTAAGATACTGATAAGTATTATAAATACAAAGATATACCACGAAAATAGGCAATTATTTTATTTTTCTTTAGCTTTAAAAGCCCCACAAACAGGAATGAATTTTCCTGTGCCTGAAGAGCCCAGAGTCACTGAGCTGAGCTCTTACAGAAACGGTCCTGAGAGCCTCTTCAAGCCAACTACTGCTGCCAGGACCAGGGCTCCCACCCCAGAGATGCTGCAGCACGCTGAGTGCTGCATCTCCTCCCTCCAGCTGCCCCACAGCCTCTCCCAGCTCCAGGGTGGTATCCCACGGGAACATACTGGTACCCAGAATAGGTTTAATCAGGTTTCCAAAAGGGGTTTTTTTTGTAGAAAGCATTTATCATCATTGAAATGGTGAGCTTCACTTAAACAATGCTTTGGCACTGGGATTTGTAAGACATCAGTAAACTTGTCATTAGAAATAACATCAAACATTCTGGGCTCCCCCGTTCAAGAGGGACAGAGATTTACTTGAGAGCCCAATGGAGGCTATGAGGATGCTGAAGGCACTGGAACATCTCTCTGAGGAGGAAAGGCTGAGAGTCCTGGGGCTGTTTAGTCTGGAGAGAAGACTGAGAGGAGATCTAATTAACGTCTCTAAGGCGGCAGGGACAACCTCTTTTCACTCATGCCTTGTGACAAGATGAGGGGCAGCGGATTCAAGATCAAGCACAGGAAGTTTTACCTCAACATGAGGAAGAATTTCTTGACTGTGAGGGTTACAGAGCCTGGAACAGACTCCCCAGAGAGGTTGTGGAGTCTCCTTCTCTGGAAACTTCCAAACCCCCCTGATCTGTTCCTGTGTGGGCTGCCCTGGGTGACCCTGCTCTGGCAGGGGGGTTGGACTCTGTGATCTCCAGAGGTCCCTTCCAACCCCTACCATCCTGTGATAATTCACTCCCTGGGATTAACCTTCAGTTCCAAACTGCCCCGTGTGTTCCCGCAGCCTCCGCACGCTCAGCTAATGAGCTCCCAGGCAGCAATCCAGCACAGAACCGTGTCAGGGCCTTTCTCTTATTGCTGCTTGTTTTGCAGCGTTAGTTATTAAAGCAAAGAGCAGGGTTTTTTTTTCCCCCCCTCTCCCCCTAGACAAGAAGCGTGGAGGGCTGTTGGTAGCCAGGGTAGCAACAGCTGGCAGGCGTGCCACGGGCAGCGTTGTGTTGTTAGCACGAAGCTGTGACGTGCCTTGATGAACAGGGAACGGGCCACACGAAATTAAAAGAAAATTAAAATACAAATGTTTACCCAAGATATATTTCCTGGTTTTTTGTTTTGTTTTCCACACACCCCCACCCCCCTCAAAGCATTCATTCACTGTCGCTGTTTGGACCGGGAGCGGAGAGATGCAGCAACACAAAACCAGTAAAGAGAAAGCCAGGAGAGGAAGAAGAAGCAGCCCCTTTATTAATTTCTAACCCCATTTTCTATCCCCCAGCCCCACAGGGCGATGGGTCAGTGGTCACCCATCTCCTAGGGTGAGTGGCTAAAGCCCTGCAGCACCCATTGCAAAATATTTTTCCAATGTACCATAAACAGAACTCAGCAAAACACCAGGTGTTGGTCCAGCTTACAAAACCCATCCTACTGTTTCTCAAAACACTGGTGAGAAAGGCAGGGTTCTCACCGAATATTGTGAGAGCCTGAGCAGATCCCTCTGCTAGCAGCTTTGCAGCAGCCACAATTCACCTGCAAGGTGGATATAAGACAACAGCTCGTGTGCTAAGCCACAGCTCCCAGGGATGGAAGATCATGGGACACCCATATGGTCGTGCTGGACCCTTGCTCTACTTGCAGCTGAGCCCCCAGCTGTAAGCAGGCAGTGCTCCTCATAGCAAGGGGTGCCCCCAACGAACAGGCAAGGAAGGATGAAATACACAACACGGATCCTTCTCGGAGTCAAAGAAATGATGCTCCAGTCACCTTTGTGCAGGTGGCTCCTTCATTACATCTACACTAAAAGCATCAGCTTGAACCCTGCTTGGTGTGCATGTGAGGGCAGGAATAAATCTTGGGAAGGGCCCATCCCAGACAGGGAAGTCCAAGGGTCTTGGGGAAAGATGAGGGTAACAGCGTTCAGGTCCACGGAGCACCCAGACAGGGATCCCTTCAGTCCTACCTACCCTGGAGGGCTATTTAAGGAATAAAACAGTCTGAACTCAACAAGGTCCAGGAATCTGTCTCCTGGGGATCTGCTGTTACTGTAATTGTTGTCACAGCCCTTGAGAATATCAACCCAAGTGGGGAGAGAGGAGGGGAGAGTTTCTAGGAGCTGTTCCCACCATCTGATGGGCACCTTCCAAACCACCAGAGCCCAGGGAATCACAAGAAAGTTTCCAACAACATCTGTTCCAAGGCATAAGCTTCAGCTAAGGATTTACCTCCACTTCTGTTTGCCTTAAAATAATATAAATAATCAGCAGTTCTTTTTGGTTTTTTTAATAGCATAGCTATAACATAGGGCAAACAGGTCCATCTGGGCATCGAAGCGAGTCCTGGGACAGAGGTTGTTCAAAGCCACCTCCCGTCTGGTCAGCAGAAAGCATCTCAAGTGGATAGTGCAAGCACCTTAATTCCATCACCAGGATAAAACCTGTGCAAGCACCTTAATTCCTTTCCTAAAAACCTAAGAGAGCTGTGACTGCTGATGTGGGATTCTACATGGTACACGGTATGTTTTTCAGATGTTTCCTTCCAAAGAGGAGTCCACAGCATGGTGGATAATCTCCCTTGGTCCACAGCAGCAAGGGAGCAGCTCACTGAAGTGGTAACAGCTCATAATTTGCCTCAAGAGGTAAATGATGTGGGTTTTTGTGCTCTGCATTACTCGGGAATTGCTGCAATACCACACCCAGTCCCCACTGCTCTGAGCAGATAACTCCTAATGCCATCTCAATCTCTTCTGATTTCATCCTCTGGTAGGGAGCAGAAGCTTCACTCTGGCTGTACCTCCCTGGCCCACTGCAGACAGCATCTGCCAGCTTCTCCTCCCCGTTCTTGCAGAGCCTGGATGATGCTCTACAGCAGGAGGGCAGCCAGCTGCCTCCTGTCCCCATCCCACGGCCATGCCACCACCAGCATCCCATGAATTGTTTATCTTTCCTCAATAACTGTATGTTACTGAGCATGCCTAGAGCTTGCAATTGACTTTAAAAGAGAAAGGAAAAACAAACAACCAAACAAACCCAACCACCACACACCTCACTTTGCTTGTTCTGGGGTTGTTTTGTTTGGGTTTTTTTAAAGTAAATTGTAAAGTGTGAGAGAAAGGCTCATCCAGACACAATACTTACAATTTCTGTATGGAGATGACTACAAAGTCTTGCAGTAATCCCCTCCTGCGAGGTGTAGATCCTATTAACTAGGACCAGCAGAATGTTTAATTAAAACTCTGACTTCAGTGAGCAGAAAACCATTTTTTTCCCTCATAAGATGATAATTAACAGGTATTAAAACTGCTGGGGGGGGGGTGAGGGAAAAAATAACTGCATTTCAAGCCATACCTACAAGGCAGACCGCCTGAATACACGGGCTCTGTGACGTTTACTCTCAGCGCTGCTGCGAGTTGGGTCAGGGTAATCAGGTCTGTTGGCAAGAAATCCTTTGGTTTGGGCTGAAGTTTCGAGAAGAGCCAACAGCCCTTGTCACACAGACACTCAAGAGACACCCCAGAGCACATCTTCCACAGCATCGCTCTGCCCCTTCCTCACACCGGGTTCCTTTTGCCCAAGCACGAAGGACGCGGTCGTGTCATTTCCCTCCTTTACATGGATGGGGTGATCTCCAGAGGTCCCTTCCAACCCCCCCCCCCCCCATGCCAGGGTTCTGTGATGTGTCAGTGGGTGGCAGGCAGTGCCTTTGCTGTACCACAACCCTCACCCTCTCGTTGAACGAAGGCAACGGTGGACATCTCCCGAGGGAACCATCACTGCTGCTCCCTCCCACCCACATCCAGTCTCTGGAGCAAGCTGCAGGCAGTGCCCGGAGAAGAACGTGCCAGCAAAGCAAGAGCCTCCCAGACTCCCATCACCTCTAGTTCGCAGCTAAATGGGTACGTGGAAAAGCCATTCAAGTCACGAGAAGGCTGTTTAGGTGGGTAAAATAACCCCCAGCCTCACGAGAAGGCTGTTTAGGTGGGTAAAATAACCCCCAGCCTCACGAGAAGGCTGTT
>JANVCC010000030.1:21470824-21578492 GCA_025345505.1 Todiramphus chloris collaris
GCTGTTTAGGTGGGTAAAATAACCCCCAGCCTCACGAGAAGGCTGTTCAGGTGGGTAAAATAACCCCCAGCCTGCAGAGAAGGCTCTTTAGGTGGGTAAAATAACCCCCAGCCTGACAAGAAGGCTGTTTAGGTGGGTAAAATAACCCCCAGCCTGACAAGAAGGCTGTTTAGGTGGGTAAAATAACCCCCAGCCTCACGAGAAGGCTCTTTAGGTGGGTAAAATAACCCCCAGCCTCACGAGAAGGCTGTTTAGGTGGGTAAAATAACCCCCAGCCTCACAAAAAGGCTCTTTAGGTGGGTAAAATAACCCCCAGTCCTGCTGAGCAGGGCCTGGCTCTGGCTGCTCAGCCAAGATCCAGGCTGCACAGGGAAATTGGTTATAGAATTTCTCAGTTATTAACATAAACCCCTTAATTTCTCTGAGCAGCGTAGAGCTGGGTGATTTTTCTGCTCCCGATGCAGGTCTTATTACATCCTCTCACATGATTTGGGAAACAGACTTTTCCTTTTTTTTTTTTTTTGGAAGTGATCAGAGCAACATGAAAAAGAAAACCAAGCCAACTTCACAATATTCAATTAACAACAAAAATTATGATTAAATGCCTAATGACTTCATACAGGCACAGGCAAAGTATGTTCCTTCTTTAGCCTGGAGGAGCCCTGAATATTTTAAGGCAATAGAATCCTGATCCTAAAACAAATTCATTCCACAGCCTCTCTCCTATTTATCAGGGTGCTTAATCAAATGGAAACAACTGATTTTTAGATGATGCAAGTCCAATCAAGGAGATTATCATCTACCACATGAAAATTCTCATGCCATAAAATAGAGGAGAATGAGCTTCTGGAAATTCCTATTCCCTTCTGGCCTGGATCTATGCTGAGGTTTAGCCAAACAGATACGTTTCATTTCCTGGTGAACTCAGGTGATCAGTGAGCTCAATTCAGCTCTAAAAAGCTGAGTCAGCAGATGTATTCATTTGCAGTTTTGAAGGTAACCTCACCCGGCAGCGCTGGCAGAGCAAACCCAGGGGTTATTCCTGTTCCTCCTGATGGCAAGGAGAGCGTTGGCTCCGGGTGCTCGCTGCAGGGGGTCCTTGGGTAACTACAGGGGTGGGATGGCAGCGATGCTGGCTCCAGCTGAAACACTGGGGCTAAGGGAAAGCTGTGAGGAGAAGGACCTGGGAGCGCTGGGGGAACAAGTCAACAAAGTGCTTTTGGAGACAAGAAGGCCCATGGTCTCCTGGGAGCATTCAGAAGAGTGTGGCCACCAGGTCAAGGGAGGTTCTCCTGCCCCTCTGCCCCACTGAGGCCACTCTGGAGTTCTGGGCTCCCCAGTTCGCAAGAGACAAGGAGCTACTGGAGAGAGTCCAGGGGAGTCTAAGAAGATGCTGAGGGGCTGGAGCATCTCTATGCCAGGAAAGGCTGAGAGCCCTGGGGCTGTTCAGCTGGAGATGAGCAGCCTGAGAGGGGAGCTGAGCAATGCTGAGCAAGAGCTAAAGGGACCCAGGGGGTGAGAGGATGGGGCCAGACTCTTGTCAGTGGTGCCCAGAGACAGGACAAGGGGCACCAGGCACAAACCAGAACGCAGGAGGTTCCATCTGATCAGGAGGAGAAAGTTCTTTGGTGTGAGGGTGGTGGAGCCTGTGCCAGGCTGCCCAGAGAGGCTGTGGAGTCTCCTTCTCTGGAGAGATTCCCACCCCGGCTGGACCCTGCGCTGCTGGGCCCCTGCTCTGGGTGCCCCTGCTGGATGGAGCAGGGGGTGGCACCAGAGCAGCTCCAGAGGGCCCTGCCAACCCCAGCCATGCTGGGATTCTGTGGAAGCTTTGGGTGCACCCCAGGACTGGGATTTCTGGGAAGCAGAACCAGCTGTAAGGTGCTGTGCAGGGAGGTAACCATGGTCCACAGCTCCAGGGAGCTGATTTCCAAGGCAGAAATCAAGCGAGGGACAGGGATGTCCCCCCCTCAGCAGCCCTGGGAACAGGAGGATCCCAGTGAGACCCCCCCCCCAGCCATCTCCAGCACCAGAGGAGATGGTGCACCCTGCACCCTGTCACCCACTGTGGTGGGGACAGGGCTGTGAGCACACCAGGAGATTAGAAAAGCTGAGAACGATAGAACACACCGGGAAAAACCACAAAACTCCTGTTTCCAGGAGAACTGCTCAACAGCCCTGCAAGACTGCAGCCCTCTCAGCCCAGCTCATCCACTGCTTCCTGAGATAATCTCCTGCTCTCGGAGCCCATGCTGAACTGCCCATCCTTCCTAATTTCTCAATTCCCAGTCCTACAACTGTCGCTGTTTGGACCGGGAGCAGAGAGATGCAGCAACACACAAATTCAGCAAGAGCAGGCAAAAGCAGCCCCTTTATTAATTTCTAACCCCATTTTCTATCCCCCAGCCCCATGGGTGATTGGTCAGTGGTCACCCATCTCCTAGGGTGAGTGGCTAAAGCCCTGCAGCACCCATTGCAAAATATTTTTCCAATGTACCATAAACAGAACTCAGCAAAACACCAGGTGTTGGTCCAGCTTACAAACCCACGCTACTGTTTCTCAAAACACTGGTGAGAAAGGCAGGGTTCTCACCGAATATTGTGAGAGCCTGAGCAGATCCCTCTGCTAGCAGCTTTGCAGCAGCCACACCACAACAGCATTTTTTTCCCCTCTCCAGGTCCGACCAATACACCCCAGAGCAAACTGCCTCTGCATTGCTTTCCCTGGCACTTTGGAATAATCATCCGAACAAATTTTTGCGAGACGCAGGTGAGAAAACCGCCGGCAGCCGAGAAGCCGCGGGCGAAGCTAATTACTTGATCTGCTTATGTAGATCTAATTTAAAACAGGAGCTGAACTTTTGCAACTGCTGCGTAGTTCCTCGGAGGCAAAACCATCAGTGGGGCATGAGCAATTTCAGCACGCAGAGATATTTGTTCCACCCCTCTCCTCTGTGGGTATAGCTCTGTAAGCCCAGGTGAGCTGGTGCTGCAGGAGACAGCACAGCCAACCCCACCAGAACGGGGAATTCAGGGAACCTGTAGCCTGTGCTTCCCCCGCTGCTAAAATGCTTTGTTGGGATTTGGTGTCTCGGAGATGGTCAAACCCACTAGTGAACGGAGCTGGGGGGGTTATTGCTCCACCACCTTGCTGCTCCCCATAGCAAAGCATCCCGTAGCACAGCTAAGCTTTAAAGGAAAGAGGGAAAATAACAGTCCCCATCCCTGGATGTGTTTAAACATCACTTGAATGTGGTGTTGGGGGACATGGTCGAGGGGTGAGCTTGTAGAGCAGGGCTAATGGTTGGACACGATGATCCCAAGGGGCTTTTCCAGCCTGAGTGATTCTGTGATTAAAGATTTGCTTTTTGGGTAGGTTCCTTCATTGCCATGGGGTCTGCAAAGCTGAGGTGCAGTCACCTAATCCCTCAGGCTGGGGTTTCTCATCCGAAGGAGCTACAGCTGCTTCCAGCCAGGGCTCTGGATCCTCAAAGGCTTAAATTGATCTGGGCAGCATCCATGAGTGAGGTGCCCACTGTGCCCACGGTACGGATTAGAGGATATGGTGTTCGGTGGACAACCAACAGTGACCATCTTAAGACACTTCTGATTTTTAGCTTCATTTCTACCCCACGCCCTCCCCTTTGAAACCACGTGGATCACAAATGTAAAGCTTCAAGAGCCATCTCCTGAGGGAGGGGTTTACAGAAACCCCACTGCAAGGGGCACGCAGATGCATGTAAATATACCTGTGGCAGGATTAAAATCCAAGTGTTGCATCCCCCTGTTCAGTCGACCTGGAAAATTAGCCAGTGGTACGGCTCACTCCACACTGCTGCTTACAGAGAACACAACACAATTAGAGCAGCGCCCAAATTAATGATTCTTGAGCTAGTGTAAGGAGCACATACAAGAAAAGGATCCTTGAGACCCACGGCTGAGCCTCCAAACTGCTTTTTTTTTTAATTCAAGATGAGCCCTAGCATGGTGGGAGCACCAGGAACGGCAGCAGAGCTATCAGAGGCAGGCTAATTACTTCAGCGAGACCTGCTCTAGTTAAAACTAAATAAAGCAAGTGCCCAGCCCAGACCTTGAGGCAACGTTTCCCCTTTGCTCAGCAGTCCCTCCCCAAGAGCTCTGCGAAGGATCCGTGCTACACAGCCCCACAGAATGGGGAGGGGAAGGCTTTACCCTAATAAAATCCCAGTGCAACAAGGCACAAGAAACAATTGCTATGACCATTATTTTGCCTCTAGAGGTACTGGTAACAAAGAGAGACAAAAGTAAGTGAAGTATTTCATTGATAGGATTGAATAGCTATGGAAAGGTTACCCACTCTGGGTACTTGCTGGCACTCAGCGCAATGCTTTGCGAGTACTTCTGACCACTGAAGGCTCTGGAGAGTGATAGTGAGCAAAAACTTTCCCCCCAGAGAGATATTCAGTCCCATATTCTAGGAAAAGAAGCAAACAAGCAAACAGAATAAAAAAGCCAGGTGAGCTGCTACTGAGCACAGATGGAGTTAAAGAACTGGAATCCTCCAGCCCTCAAAAGAGATAAAAATATGTTATCTAGACTAAATATCATATGCATGTACAAGTTACTGATAAGACATCCCAAAGCATCCAGGAAATACTCCAGACCCGCACTGCTCTGGCGAGAGAGCAGCTGTACCTCAATTCACTAAGGCTGGTTCGATTTCTGCCTTTCTGTGGCTGTTTACTGCAGGGAAAGGCAAGACCCAACTCCTGCATTTCTCCAAGTACACCCCAGAATAAGAGCACAGAGCAGGAAAGGGCAACATTCCTCCAGTGTCTGCTGCCAACAGCGCTTTGGCCACTCCTGACCATGCCAGCCCATCTCACAGTGCCAAGCTTAACCCCCCACTCTCCAGCACAGAGAGACACAGACCTGGCAGGAAAGCATTTCATGAAGTTCATCGCTTACACACCCCCTGCTGCCCACATCACGGGTTAAAACCACTCAGGAGGTGGATATTTCTGTGATAGAACCAAGATGCTCTTCCCGACTTCTCCTGCACCCACCTTCCCATCCCCGCTGGGTATTTTCAGCGTGATGCACATGGGTGTCTTCCTCCAGACACAACCAGTGGCCTCAGCTGAGCCACAGATTCAGCTTAAGCAGGGCTGTCCTCACCAAGGTTCACCCCAAGACAGGGTGGACCTCACTGCCCGCTGCTCTCCTGGCTTCTCCAACTGGCTTGCCAGGGTCTGGCGTTTCCTAGAATCATGGAACGTTTTGGGTTGAGAAGGGACCATCTGCTGAACACTGCTTCATCCTGACCTCAAGATGAAGGGCAGGAGCAAGATAATTGTCCACTCATCAGGATCCCACAGGACCTGCAGAGATGGGCAAATTTTTATGGCAAATTTATCCTGTCTGGCTCAGGAGATTTTTGTACTGTAAGCTGGATGCATGTCTGGCCACTACCTCTCTCCTCACATCAGAAAAATCTGTTTGGAGGGGAAGAGCTTGCCCAGAGCTGCACAGAGGCTCTGAACCCCTGCAGGGGTTTCAATCCAGAGTGATTTAGACCTAGGAAACCAAAGCCAGTGCCCCTTAGAGTCAGACAAAATTCAATACTTCAGAGCTGAATGCAGCATGGTGGATTTAAAAGCAAACAGGAAAAAAAAAAAAAGAAAGAGTAAGATCCCACTCTGCTACAGACCAGTTCAGCTTCCCCAGACAGCCTAACACAATCCGGTTCCCCTTTGGGTTCCCTAACCCAATCAACTCCACATTAACAGCAGGCTCGAGTGGAAGGGATGCTGCAGATAAAGGCCGAGCAGATAGAAAACGCCAGGAGTGGCTCTTGGGGTTTGATGGCTTCACGGCACTGGTTGGGGCTCGGGGTCACCAGGGACCTGTCTCCGCTTTCACAGCGCTGTTTCCTGCCTGGCAGGGATGCCAGAGGCTTGCACTGAATCCGAGTTGATGTTATGACCAGAGGTAGGTACCACTTTACAACAATAAAATAAAAAAAAAACAACCAACCAAGCCACGTTTACCAAATATTCTTTTTTCCTGATATAGAAGTATTAATAAAGTTGAACCAGCTAATTACACCACCACCTCACAGGAGCAGAGTCTGCTCTCGGTTTTCAAGGTGGTCAACATGTGGGTGATCCTTACCAGACACAAACCACCCAGCCAGAGGTTTCCCACTTGCCTGTGCCACGTGGAAACAGCTCTTTCCAACCCCAGCATCATTAAACACCATCTTCTCTGCTTCTTAACTTTGGGCAATGAAGAGCTGATGTTCTGCATGCCAGACCCAGACAGGACTATGGGTCTCCCTTCCAAAATACAGTCATTTATATTTCAGAAGATTGCTGTCTTGCACTCTTCTCTTCCTAAAAGACCCCTTCTGAGGGGTTATGCAGCCTTGATTCCCATGCCTTTTAAACCAGCAATAATTATTTGTAGCCAAAGCCACCACTTCTTTCCCAAAAGGCCGGGAAGAGCGAAGAGATGTGCGCTGTGCCGCTCCCCTGCCGTCAGAAGCCAAAAAAACCCTAAAAAGGGCAAACCTGAACATGCATTTCATTACCCTTTTTTTTTTTTCCTGATTAGCAGTTCCCGACCATAAGCCCTAATGGCAGTAATTAATGCGCTGAGCTCTAATTGAGGCACTGGAAAGCCCCCGAGCCTCGCGGTGCAAGGCGGCCGCATCGCTGCGCGGCTGCCGGTTCCAAGACGGCGTGAAGAACGTCAAGGAACAATAAACATGATCGAGGAGCTTGTCTTGGGGAGCTGCTCAAGTGTTTTCGTCGTTCTGGGAGCAGACTAAAAGGAAAAAAAAAAAAAAAAAAGGTTGGGGAGAAACCAGGCTTAATTGTCTTGATTACACCTATCAGGAAGGCAAGCTGCTCGGGAAAGCAGCTCACACCGCCCAAGACTTCACTGCAATACCAAAGCTTGGCCTGCTCTACTTTCCAGGTGTCACAGCAAGAAAAGACATTTTCAGTATCTAGGCAAGCAAAGAATTTGGTGTAACCGCTGATTTATGCCTCTCGGATGCATAAATGTAATCCCCACGCTATCAGTTCCAATTGCCCCAGTATAATCCCTTCCCTCCCTGGCAAGAAGGGCTTCCTCTTCCAGGTTAAAAGCAGGTTTGGGGTTTGCCACCACTTCTTGTGCCCCCAAGCTGCACGAAGTCAGGACTTGTGCTGTTACACTTGGAGCTTTAAAGCCTTTCAGAGAGATGCCACAGAAATGAGCAATAGCCATGTGTTCTGCACCCGAGGGAATGCGGGGCTTCCTCAGAAAGCTCCCAAACTGGTACCAGGAGAGCATCAGAGCATCATACAGATGAAAACAGAAAAACATCATTAGAGTTATCATTTTTCCTGCACCAGATCCCCAAAGAGGATGTGGATGCTCACGCTGGGGCCGAAGTGAAATTGCACTGCTCGGCCCCGTCGCCTTCCAGTCACAAGCACCAATTCCCAAGGCACATTCACATCTCCCCTCTCCCGGGACGTGCAGCTACAAACTTGTCCCACCTCAGTGCTCTAGGCACAGCAGGACTGGCAGGATCCTGCCCACACACCGACACATGGCAAAGCTGTGTCCCCTATGGATGAGCCGAAGGTCACAACTCATCCCATCCTGACAGGAGCCCAGAAAACGTGTCCCACAGTCACCACCAGAGCCTTTTCTTTACCAAGGGGAAGGGTGCAAGCAAGGTGGCAGTTCTTCCCAAAGCCTTTTCTGGAGATTCTTCACAAGGAGAGCTCCGCAGAGGTTACAGATACCACCCCTCTTCCTCCCCCAGCATCCCCTCTCCAACCGAGGACAGGATTCAGCAAAGAACAGTGTGCAAACTGGTGTGTCCACTGCTATCAGCACCTTCGGGATCATTCAACCTTTGTTTTCACAAGCTAAGGTCCTGTTCCCAGAGCCTGGGGGATTTCCTCAGCTGCTGCACTGCCAGCAGCTCCCACACTTCTCCACAGAGGCAGAGACCTTCCTCCCTTTGCCTCCCTTCCTTCTCATCTGGCCCAGAAAACACAGCCCTGACCAGGGAGGTTGATTTACCCCCAGAAACAGAAATCCATACCTGAGATTTCCAGAGACAGGCTGCTCCTCCTCAGGGTTGATCCTGCCACCTTCCCCAGCCATCCCAGCATTCAGAGGCACCTCTCCCCCAGGAGCAGCTGAATCCCAGCCCCTCTTCTCATCAAGCCTGGAGGTTCCTGCTGCAGCTCTTTTATCAGCACCCCCATCACCTCTGTCCCGGTGGAGATGCCTCTGCTCCACGTGAGGAGCAGCTCATTAAACCCCTGCTGCTACCCTGCCAAAAAACCAGGTGCCTTTAAATGCCTTGTAAATCCAACCAGCTTCCCTATTAAAGCCACTAAATCACTTCACCACTTCACAGCTCCAGGTTCAACCTGAACTTGACTTCTCTGTTTACTGTTTTCACGCTTTCTATTACCGAAGGCAGTGGTCTTAATTAAATGCAATTACACCTCTGCTGATTAAAAGCTACATGTGTTGTGTAAGAAACCAGCTCTTGAGTAGCATAAACCAGCCCCGGAGGGGTGTGGGGGGGTGGTTTGCAGCCAGGGAATGGTGGCTCTGCTTCATCTGCACTCTCACTGGGGCACGTGGATCTCGTGAGTCCTCCTTCAACATTTCCAACAGATCTGGTATTTGCTCCTCTGCTGTATAAAAAGACAAGACAGACCCTCTCCCTCACTAGCCCTTCACCCCAAAAGTCCAGCCACCATCTCCATTTGCTGCCTTTACCCCCACTTTTCGTGAGAGTAAAGCCTCATCCAAGCAGCTAGAGATGTTTGCTGTGAACTCTGAATGAGGAATAAAAAAAATAAAAATTCAAATGAAATATGTACTTGAAAGGAAGTTTTCTGGAGAGATGGCAACCAGTAAAGCAAAAATCCCAGCAGAACTCAGCTGTCAGCTCCCAGGAAGGGTCTCCAGGTCCTGCAGCTCAGCCTGGAAAATCAGCAGCTGCTGCATTTCATGTGAAGTGGGAGCATTTTGAGGGGTGTCAGAAATTTAGCATTGCCTCCCTGAGGCTGCTAAACCCATCAGCAGGAAAGGAGCAGCTCTGAGAAGAGTGGCATTTCTAGGCTTGAAGGGACTCTGCTGGAAAAGGAAACCTCTGAGAAGCGAGACCCGCCGGCCATCGCGCTGGACTGAAAACACAGGTTTCAGCTGCTTCTTTTTTTAATGATTAATACCATCAGAGTGGGGCAGTGGAATTTTAATTACTGTGACTCACAGGAAAGCAGCCTATAACACTGAACTGACCTGCTGGCTCACTCGAGTGTGAACTGGCAGAGTAAATACCCACGGACCAACGTGCAGTCGCCCAGATGTGGCAGCGAGGAACACACCGGCCCTTCATCCACCTCCTCGTTCTTCCTCCATTACCCAGCTCACAAGTGGGTCCTACCTGCCACCGGTTCCACGCTGCCTCCCCACCCGTGGGCTCCTGGAAGCTCAAGATAATCGGTATTTTATATTAATCAGGAGGCTGTTTTATCCCAGACATGGTACGCAGCTCATTAACGGTGTGCGTGTGTGCGGAGCGTGTTCGTTTATAGCTTGTTCCCTTAAGGGGAGTTAATATTGTACTTGAAGTGCTTCCAGCTCTTGTTTAGGTTGTGGGGCAACATCTGGAGTGGATGCTATTGATTCACCCTGCCCAGGTATTGATAGACCTGAGAATCAACATGAGCAGCATGACAAATGTCCTGGGAAAATTCTCGACTGGCATTTTTTATGGTCAACCATTAAAAGCCTTGAGCAAAACCACTGCCATGGGCCACGGTAGTTTAAAATGGAAATGTAAAAGTTATGCCTTGAAAGTATTTGTTCTTTTTTAATTTCTCTTTAAAAATTCATCTCTCAAGAGCTTCAGCTGCAGTCTTGGAACTACGAAAGGCTATTTGCTGAAGCTACGAGACGCTTCCTTCACAGATTCTGAGCTACTTCACAAATATTCAACGGACACGACTTGGGCTTTGGAGGCATTTGGTCATACGGCCAAACTTCCCTTACATCTCACCTTTTTCACAGCCACAAGATTTGTATGTGTATTTTTTTCCCCTCTTTTTTTCCTCCCTAACGCTAACAAAGACAAGCGTTGGCTGCCTCGCTGACAAGAACTGTCCTCCGTAGGGAAGCACCTAGTGCTCCATCAGACTTTACTATCAGAGTTAGGAATTCCCTGGGGCACATGCAGAATGCGAAGCCAAACAACACAGAACATCTATTTTATTCCCCTGCTGGGTCAGAGCCCACCATCTCCAGTGAACAGCATCCTCCCAGCTGCCCACAGCAGGCAGGACTGGCACACAAACTGGTAATTTCATGGTGATTTCACAGCGGAGCTGCTTCTCCAAGGGTGACATCCTGTCATTACAACAAGGAGAAGTCAGCTGGGTGAGGGTGATGCTCTGGTGTCACCGTATTATTTGAGCTTTCAGGAGAGGAAACCAGTTTCAGGTCTGCACCGAAGGGCTTACAATGATCGCTGTAATTTAAATGATAAATAAAACAAGATAAGAGGACATCCCAGAGCGGGATGGGAAACTTATGGGAGAAGAAACTCAACAAATACCGTATCTGTTCTGAAAGATAAGTGGTCTTCATGGTAACGACTTTTTTATCACCGGGGTGGGAAAGAAAAGAAGAATTTACTTTGCTGGTTTCCATTTCTCCATCTACTGCCGGACAAAAGAGAGGGTGGACATTGAACCTTTTCAAATGAGAGCTGGCAGGTGCAGGGGAAAACACTTTGAATACATTTGAATCCAACACTCTCTGTGTTATTCATGGTGAGCGTGACTTGCAGCTCTCGCGGTGTCAGTTTTCGCTATTAATTGTTAATGCAACAGACAGACCTCCTGGGGGCAAAGGGATGTGGGGTTTTCTAATTCTTCAAATCAAGAATATTGTAATAATCCCTCATTAATTCCGTCACCTTTCTGTCAGGTAACTGCTGTATAATTTAAGGGGTGAGGTTTTAAATAAAGACCCCGGCAAAACCATCAGGTTGATTTAATACATATCCTCCATCTAAGTGAAACTCATAATCCTCAGAAACAAATCAGTCTGAAAATTGAAGATGGATGGCAATGAACATGTCATTACTCTTCACAGATGTCTCCTTTTATCTTATTTTTCTTTTTTTAAAAATTTTTTTGGGTGTGTTTTGTTTTCCATTTATCAATCTCTCTTCGAGTTGTTTGTTTTTTCCCCCTTTTGGAAAGAAACAGTGATCACGCTCCTTGTCTGCTTGCACAGTCCCTCGGGCTCCCTGGAATACATCTGTCCCATCCTCGACCAGTTTTCAAGGAGAAGGGGCAGAACTTGCCCAGTTTCAGCCATGTGCTGCTCCCCACCACTCATTTCTGCTCGAGGAGCAGGTTGGCAGAGAAAGCACCAATTTCTCTTCCATCCTTGGCAAAACACTGTATAAAAATAAGCAGCTACCCTGAGAAATCTCCCTCCTCCTGCTAGCAGAGGAGATGTCTTGATTCAAGGTGAGCAAGGAACATTTCACTGTCCTTTTTTTATACTTTGCTACATTGAAGCAAAGCATCTCTCTATAAACTTTTACTGAGGAAATTTATCAAGCCCAAGAGGAAAATTCCGGTCAAAACACAGCACAGCGAATGCTGCAGTGATGTCTTTGCATCATCTACCCTGTGCACGTGTCCCCAGCCCAGGGTGCTCCGGCTTTCTGATGGATCTCAGGCTCTCACCCTCTTCTCTTCCCACACGTGGAAGGTTTCGAAGGGTCCCATTTCCGTGCTGGCACAAACCAAAAGCAGCGTTTTCAAAACTAGGTGGTTTTTAGCGATGGATTTTTGTTTTCAAATCACCCCAGATTTTTTTTCCACGTGATCAAATTTACAGCTTATCTGTATCATCCCTGACAAACAAGAACACATTGTCTTTTCCAGCTTAACCAGCCAACCAGTCATCAAAGCTGTCCTGCCCTAATCCTTCTTATTCAAATGCCAGCACATCTCCTTGCACCACAAAAGACCACTCCTTTCTAAAAAAAATAAACCAAACAAAAATCATTCAACACTTTGGGCTGATGTTGGCCAAGGTTCAACCACGGAGAACGTGTCCGCAGTGAAACCTGCCCTGCTTACCATGAAGATGTTTACTGGGAGAATGCAGAGGCTGCCACCGCGTGCCTTACAGCGATGGAAACAATCACTGAATGCAATTCCACGCTTTCTTTTCCTGCAGTTGCTGCAGGTGCAAAGAAAAGAGCTCTTGGCTCTTTGAACCTTGCGATATGCTCCCCAGGATAATCGTTTTAACTTGCCCCATCAATTCATCGCTGATAATTAGAACTGCAAGTTAAGAGGTACAGATACTTCATAATAAATGTGTCTTGCAAATAGCTTCTTGGGTGGAAAGTAATCAAATGCTAATAGGCTGCTGAGAGGAGTACAGGAAAGAGGGGAGTTATGGTTAATGCAGACGGAGAGAAACAGAAGAGAGCAGGGCACCCTTGCTGGGACAACTTCTCAGCTAATGCCAGCCAGAACAAACCAGCTATGGTCAGAAGAGCCAGGGGAGAATATCTGACTTGGTCAAAATCCTCTAGACAAGTTCAGATAAGTGAGCAGCAGCAGAGGCCAGAAGAAGAGCCATCCCTTTCCTCCAGCCCCTGATGGAGAACGTCCACCCATTTCCCCCTGGGAAATGTTGCTTTCCCTCCACCTCTACAACCAGTAGCTCTCTGAAAATAGTCTGCTGAACATGGAACAAACATCCTGGGAAGCTCCACAAACTGGGAACACACAGGTCCACCTTCACTTGGCTTTATGACAAACTGTCTCAAGCACAAAGCGCAGCAAGCTTAACAAAATACTCATCTGACAGCTAATGCTACCAGGCAGCTTTGAAATGGGACTTAGGTCGTTTTCTGGATGCACAGTAATTAGCATTCCCTGAGCCATTAGGGCCCCAAAGTCTAATGAATTGGGTACTTTTGCCCTAGGAGCCACAGAAATCAGCATCTTCAGGTCATGGACAGGCTCAGACACCTCCTTGTAGAGACATTTGCTGGCTGAGCCAGCACAAACAGCTTCATGTGCACAGAGAGTTTTAAAGGACTTGCAAGTTTCTCTGAAAACTGAGGGCTAGAAGAAACGATTAGGGAGATAGGGAGGTGTGTGAGCAGTGGATACACAGCCTCATGTCCTCTGTGTGCATCTTGAAACTGCCACGATGTTGTACATCACAGAATCACAGAATCATTCAGGTTGGAAAAGCCCCTTGGGATCATCGTGTCCAACCATTAGCCCTGCTCTACAAGTTCACCCCTAGACCATGTCCCCCAACACCACATCTCAGTGATGTTTAAACACATCCAGGGATGGGGACTTGACCCCCTTCCTGGGCAGCCCGTTCCAATATCTCACTCTTTCCATGAAGAATTATTTCCTAGTGTCCAGTCTAAACCTGCCTTGTTTCAGCTTGAGGCCGTTCCCTCTGGTTCTGTCCCTAATGACCTGAGAGAAGAGCCCAGCACCAGCCTCTCTACAATGTCCTTTCAGGGAGCTGTAGAGAGTGATGAGGTCTCCCCTCAGCCTCTTCTTCCTCAAACTAAACAGCCCCAGCTCCTTCAAACGCTCCTCATAGGATCTCTTCTCCAGCCCCTTGCCCAGCTTCGTTGCCTCCTCTGCACCCATTCCAGCCCCTCGAGATCTCTCTGGTCCTGGGGTGCCCCAAACTGGACACAGTCCCCAAGGTGAGGCCTCCCCAGTGCTGAGCACAGGGGGACAATCCCCTCCCTGCTCCTGCTGCTCACACTGGTTCTGATCCAGGCCAGGATGCCCTTGGCCTTCTTGGCCAGCTGGGCACACTGCTGGCTCATCTTCATTCCCCTGCCTATTAAAACCCGGCAACGCAGTAGGGGCCTCAAAGTCTGAGTGGGGCTCCTGGATCTGGAGCTGTCGTGTGAGATTTATCCACCCAATCCGAACTGCTCTGGCAGCCTCTTGCAATGATGTTTATGCAGGTGTGATTTTTTTTAGTAGTTGGGTTTTTTTTTTTTCTAAAATACTGGGTTCTGCCAGAAACTTCTTTCCTAACTTAATACACAGTAACTGGAAATATCAACTGGTTTTCTCTCCTGTTCTCTTTTCTAGAAGTCGGCGTTGCGGTGCTGAGTTCAAAGAGACCCCACAGCTATTTCCCAGCTGCCACTTAAGAAGCAATCCGGAAGATTTTAGGTGCTCTGGAGAACACGGTGAGCATGGCCAGTCTCTGGCATCATCACCTCAGAGCCCTGCAGGTATTACCTCTTGTAAGCAGCCCCACTGTAGACTTTCACAGAGGTATTTTTCAGGTATTCATTTCTTTTTTTTTTTGTGGGGATCACATAACTGACTGGAAGAGGGTTTTACCATTTCGACTCATCTTTCCATTTCTCTTAAACCCTTGAGAAAGGGGAGCAGGACTGAATGCTACTGGCATGACACACTCTGCTTTTTCCTATCTCAGCTGTTGTCCTTATCACACCTGGACAAAACCCACCCCAGGAAAATGCTGTGGACCCAGCCTCTATTTTTCAATGCTTACAAGAGCTGCTTGTGCCCTTGTAACTGCTGCTGGCTGGTAGAGAGCAATGAGAGGCAGGTAATCAAGAAGTCTGGATGCATAGAGTGCCTTGAGTGCCTGCTCAGGTTGCTGCTAACTCATTTCTTCAGCAAATCTCTACTAATAGCTAAGAACATCACAGGGCAAGCGCGGGAAATCGAGAGATGGCCACAGAGGTTAACCCGCGGGCTGCTTCCTTTGTATAAATTCATTGTTTTCATAAAATGAGTATCTGGTTAAACTTGGAAATAGCAAAAATAATTCCTTGAAGAGCCTACATTGCTCTCTTAAGAGTGATCTTTATTGGCAGAGGGGAGAGCATGTCCACTCTAATGGAACAATTTAAATGCATAACGGTTAAAATAAACTCCTTAAAGTCTGTCTCCACATTCCTTATGTTGACTGGTGAGACATCACTTTTTCATAAAACGCTGTAGAACTGAGAGATGTTTAAAGCAGAAAAAGAATAAATTTGGTGCTGTCTATCTCAGGCTGGTCTATAAAAATTTCTGCACTTGAAGGCACGATGGATGGTGTGAAAGGTAAAACTAAAATGCACTTCACACAGCTTTACAGATCTAAGCCTCCTTTCTGGTTTTCCTTCTGCATGTGTAACATTCCCGAGGTGTTTATGGTGGGGAAGAGTCAAGCAGCAGAACATGACAGAAGAGTAAAAATTAAAAATAATTAAAAAAAAAAAAACCCAATCAAAACCCCTCCAATCCCCCTGAAACCCCACCAAGGTAACACCAACCTCCGCGTTATATGTGCCCCCAGTACAAGATCCTGCCTTGCCCAGCCCAGGCTGGTGGAAGGAGGAACAGGACTGGAAGTGCAGCTCTTCCCACAGCACTTGATGAGTCCCCAGGGCTGAACCTGCAGCTTGTGGGATGTGTCGGTGTCACCACTGCCCCAACTTGGTGTCACCACTGCCCCAACTCTACGTCACCTCACGTAGGTTCCTGGGGGAGCAGAGCTCAGTGACTTGCACTTTTCCTCCTTACGCTTTTCATCTATCTCAAAGCTGATGATTCGTGGCAGAATAAATCAATTCCGGGTACTTTTTCTTGGATTTCATTTCAAGAAGGTTAAATAAATAAATCTACATTTAAGCAAATTTATTATCTGGCTAATGCATTGCAGATGGAAAGCTAGAGCAATCAAATCAAATTCAGTGATAGGCTGGAAACAAATCAATGAATTAGAGGGATCAGATCTTATTCGTTAGCCATAAAACAGACCTGAGGATAAGTCTGCAATGACAAAGAATTACCTTCTGCCAGGAGAATTGATCGAGGCTTCACCTTTCTTCTAGTGTAGGACCCTGATTTCAACTGGGAAGGTGTCAGATTGAAAACACCTCAGACCCCGATTTCAACTGTGAAGGTGTCAGATTGAAAACACCTCAAAATTTTAGTTCAAATACAACTACTTCAAATACAAGGCAAGGAGATTTCCTAGGGAAGACTGGAGATGAAAGGATGTGGCCAGTGGAAAGAGTGCGATCCTTGCCCATCCCTGCAGAAAAGCCAGGAGCTGCCTATATGGAAGGGGACCAGTTTACTGCCATCCCTTGCACAAACAAAGGGACGAGATCTTTCCCCTGCACTATGTTTTGGGTGCAGTGAGCCCCCAGTAAACACAGGGCTGTCCCAGTCACCAAGCACAGAGAAGCCAGCACCAAGGGCTTTATTCACACACATGACTTTTCTTTAAAAAGCCAACAACCAGCTCTTGAATTTTCAACAGAAAGTGGAAAACAGACATTGAAACCTCTTGCTTGGTAGGAAGCCTATTTTTCATTAAAAATCAATTCCTCCACCCTTCTCTGAACATCAGTACCGGCCCGAGCGCGTCTGTCTCCGTCTCCCTCTGCATTCTGCAACACCATCAGCTTCCCTGTTACCTCCATCCACCCACCCACCGACATTATCAACTGCCTTGTCACTGGGTGACCCAAACTCTGTGTCATGGGTTAGGGCTGGGCTGCCCACCAGACAAATGACAGATGCTTTCAAAGAGAAAGGGCTATGAAAAGAGAATGTCAGTGCCTCTGGATTTCAGTGAATATATTTCCCAGCATCACTGAAGAGCATTAGTTGGGTTTTCTGCAGCATCACCTTTGTTAGTCTTAAGCCTCTGCAGTACAGTGTAACTCTTGTGTGCTTGAATTGTTGATGCCAGCAATGTAAAAAGTCCTGAGAATCTGTGGAATCAGAGAATCGTAGAATTGTCAGGGTTGGAAGGGACCTTAAAGCTCATCCAGTTCCAACCCCCCTGCCATGGGCAGAGACCCCTCCCACTAGAGCAGGTTGCTCACAGCCCCATCCAGCCTGGGCTTAAAAGCTTCCAAGGATGGGGCTTCCACCACCTCTCTGGGCAGCCTGTGCCAGTGTCTCACCACCCTCACGGGGAAGAAATTCTTCTTAATGTCCAACCTGAATCGACCTATCTCTAGTTTTAATCCATTCCCATCACTGCCCCACAGCCTAAAAAGTCCCTCCCCAGCTTTCCTGTAGCCCCCTTCAGATACTGGAAGGCCACAATAAGGTCTCCCCGGAGCCTTCTCTTCTCCAGACTGAACAACCCCAACTCTCTCAGTCTGTCCCCATAGCAGAGGTGCTCCAGCCCTCTGAGCATCCTCCTGGCCCTTCTCTGGCCACGTTCCAGCACATCCAGAGCCTTCCTGTGACAGGGGCTCCAGAACTGGACGCAGCACTCCAGGGGAGGTCTCACCAGAGTGGAGTAGAGGGGGAGAATCCCCTCCCTCGCCCTGCTGGCCACCCTTCTCTTGATGCAGCCCAGGACATGATTGGCCCTCTGGGCTGCAAGAGCAACTGATGGCTCATGTGAAACAAGAGCCTTTCTGCACACACCAATCCTTGGCAGGAGCTGTAAAGATGGAGCGTTATCACTGCTGGAAGCAGAGACTGGCTGCAAAAATCTGCTGTCGACTTCAGAAAGTGCAGTTAGCTAGAAAAGACTGAGCTGAAAAGTGAAATGACTGAACAGAGTAAGTTCTACCTCAAAACATGACACGTTCCTTCTCCCACGTGCTGTGCCCCCCGCTGCAGCCCTGCTCTCCCAGCCCTTCTCCAGCAGCACGGAATGAACTTCCTGACACATCTGCAGGCTCCTCTTGGCCGACTCTTCCAGCTGCAGGGGCTCAGTGCTGCAGGCAAGATCGTGATGCTGGAAGTAGATGTGCTTCCTCCTCCTCATCATCATCATCCTCACCCAGCCACCCGCACACACGGGATCGTGCCTGGGTTAGCACAGCACCAAGCAGTGGCACCAGAGCCCATCAGGAGCCCGGAGAAAGCTTTAAGTAGCAGTCAGAAGAATTAAGAGCAGTTATTTCCAGTAATCACGAGCGGTATCAGTCAATTTTATGCATGGGCGGCTACGACACCAAGGGCTATAAAATCAGATGAGAATGAAAAGAACAGTCCTAACAGTTTTTATTTATTGCCTTTTCTATCGCTGGAGACCACAACCACGGCTGTAAATGTGCAAACAATGCCGGCAAAGGCTTTAATATATTTTACCACCAATTTCCATTGTCTGGAGGCTGATGAGACAAGGCTTTGTGCTCCACAGATTGTCTAATTAAGATGCTTTTAATGAAAAATTTGCTTTCATGAATAGCAAAGCTCTAGCACAAAAACACACAGCACGGGGGTGAACTTTTGTAGATATCAGACACTTGACTTTATCTGTCGGATACTTATTTGTATCAGGGGCATACAGGCAGAGCCCACCCCAGGCTGCTGCTCACACCTCAGGCCAGAGGATGGTTAAATCCCCTTAAAAAGCAGCAAAAATACTCGGGTTTGGGCTGGGGAGCTGGGGAATACTTGTAGACCATGGGGCACAAGTGGGGCCAGCCTCCTCCTCCTCCCCTTCCTCCAGCACACAATCAAATACACAGCCAAGTGCACCCGGATGGTGCCCCGTTGCCTCGGGCTACCTCTGGGGTGTCTGGGGCACCCCGGGAGCTTTGGTTTGTTGGGTTTTATGAAGTCATTACGCTCAGATTAGTCAAGCTATGAAAAGCCTTCTGTTGCAAAAAAAAAGTTACCCAAAGAAAACACATTTCACACGTTTCCTAAACAGGCAGCTGCCTTCAGGCTAAACATTGTCCCATGAATTCCTCTACATCTTTCCAGGCTGAACTGTAATTACTGCAGCAGTGGGGGTGAGTCGCTGCGAGCTGGGGTTTATCTTCTGGCATACAGCATGGCACTTGGGACTAAATCAGCTCCTCGCTCCAAGATCTTTATTATATGTATATAAAATCCAGGCAAAGACAGGGTTTTATCTGTCATTCACACCCCATGAGCAGCACAGGCCCTTAATTTGCACTTTTCCTGCAATAAGAGGATCTAAATAAGATCTTCTGCTTAACTATCTCGGGGTGCCACGTGTACACATAAAGAGCAACAATCTCGGGAGAAGAAACTCAGAAGCTGGTAAGAAAAAGGTGGAAAGAAAGGAGAAAATCTTTCCTTGGGTAGTTGTCCTTTTCCTTTGGGTGCTCCCATGGGCTTGATGTTTTCTTGGGGTGGCCTCACACCAAGCTGTGCCCCTTGGGGTCACCATCCTCACGTCCTTCTGGAGGAAAGGACATTGTAGAGAGGCTGGTGCTGGGCTCTTCTCTCAGGTCATTAGTGACAGAACCAGAGGGAACTTCCTCAAGCTGAAACAAGGCAGGTTTAGACTGGACACTAGGAAAAAATTCTTCACGGAAAGAGCAGTGAGATATTGGAATGGGCTGCCCAGGGAGGGGGTTGAGTCCCCATCCCTGGATGTGTTTAAACATCGCTTGGATGTGGTGTTGGGGGACGTGGTCTAGGGGTGAACTTGTAGAGTAGGGCTAATGGTTGGACACGATGATCCCAAGGGTCTTTTCCAACCTAAATGATTCTGTGAAACATCTTAATTTAAGCTTCCCCCATTTTGTTCAATTAGCTTCCACGTCCTAATTAACAGCTTCTGCACTTGAGAAATGAAGCCTCCTGTTTTAAGAGCAAAGATTCTTTCCTAGTCTGGATTCCCATCTAATTTGTTGCCTGCCAAAGACTGCAGACATAGAAGCTTTTAATTGCAAGAAAAGGTAACTCATCAATTTGCCTGCTGAAAGATTCTCTTGGTGCAACTTGTCGCTATAACTTCTTGCACCGAAGCACCCAGAGACCTCCTGCTGCTCTTCACGGGCCAACCAAGAGTCTGCTTGTAGCTTCAGTTTTTTCACTAAAACCATCTTCACGTTGGGGGCCCTGTCAGAAAGATGGGGACAGTCTTTTCAGCAGGGCCTGTTGTGATGGGACGGGGGGGATGGTTTAAACTAAAAGAGGGAGATTCAGACTGGAGGGAAGGGAGAGATTGTTGGCAGTGAGGATGGGGAGAGCCTGTGCCAGGCTGCCCAGAGAGGTGGTGGCTGCCCCATCCCTGGCACCATTGCAGGGGAGGTTGCCCGGGGCTCTGAGCACCCTGCTCTAGCTGCAGATGGCCCTGCTCCCTGCAGGGGGGTTGGACCAGATGACCTCGAAAGGTCCCTCCCCACCCAAACCAGTCTATGATTCTATGAAACTGGATGGAAAAATTCTCTTTTCTTCTTTAGCGGACCCACTAAAAGTCCCCGTTATAAACATACAAAAACTATGCCACACCCAAAGAAAACCAAAAATGTTTCTGTGACCACATCAGATTCCCCCCAGATAAAGTGACAGCTCACAAGTCAAACATCATGATGACAGGCAAAAACGCAAAGCTTGAGCGAGCACCCGTGTGAGCATAGCACGAGGAAAAGGCATGGGTTTCCTATTTTCAGAGAAAAGCTCCTTGAAAACAACTCCTGGTTGCCCAACAGTTTGAAGGACACCCAAAAGCATGAAGGATGCGGGTGCTCAGGCTCTCCTGAATGCCATCAGCAACGCCTGGGGCTGACTCCTCAGGTTAGAGAGAAGGTGAAATTTGGCCACGTTCCCCCTGGAGCTCATACCCGAGGGAAAATGCTGCGAGGTTTATGGCCGTGCTACAAAACCACCTCATTACTGCAGACTTCTGGGTGGGTTTCTCCTCTAAAATTAAAAAAGTAGGCTCTGGCTTTCAGCAGCAGCGTGACTCGAGGTAAATTAACTTTCACTTTGGCTCTTGATGGATGTATAATGAACTCTGCATTGTTCAGCTGGAAATCTTGGAGCTATTTTTCATTCCAAATGTCTTCTGAGCAGCACATTTGACAGGTTATTAAGATTTTAGTATCACTGTGGAAACATTTTGCTAGGCTTCTTGGCTAGGATCAGGAGAGGTTCACTGCACCTTCTCCATCTCCACACCAGCCTGCTGATCTCCAGAACCAGCTGGTTTTCAAAATTCAGCTTTTTTAGGTTACAGCATGGAGGAAAAATATAATAAGCAATGATTTCCAACTCTTGTTTCCTTGTCCTAATCATCAGCTGCACATCAGGTAATTCAGCTACTGAAGTGTGGGAAGAACAAGAATGGCCAGCAAGACGAGGGCAGAGACTGTCCCCCCACACTTGGCACTGCTGAGGCTACACCTCGAATACTGGGTTCAGTTTTGGGACCATCACTCCCTGAAGGACATTGAGAAGGACAACGGAGCTGGGGAAGGGGCTGGAGCACAAGGGTGTTGAGGAGCGGCTGAGGGACCTGGGCTTGTTCAGCCTGGAGAGAAGGAGGCTGAGGGGAGACCTTCTGGCTCTGACAACTCCTGACAGGAGGAACAGGACAAGAAGAAATGGCCTCAAGTTGCCCCAGGGGAGGCTTAGGTTGGAGCTGAGGAACAATTTCTTCCCCTTGAGGGTTGTCCAGGGCTGTCCCAGGCTGCCCAGGGCAGGGGTGGAGTCCCCGTGACCCCTGGAGGGGTTTCCAAGCCCCATGTGGAGCTGTGGTGCTGAGGGACAGGGGTCAGTGGTGCCCTGGCAGTGCTGGGGGAACGGTTGGACTTGATGACGAAGCTCTTTTCCAACCAAAACATTTCTACGATTTTACGAAGTTTAGCCATTAGCCACTGGGAAAGGTCAGCCTTCTCTGAAGGATCACAGAATTACAAAGTCAGGGAGATATTGTCTGGAGAGCATCTCTGGGAGCTCATTTAAAGACCTGGAGCCCACAGCACCTCTCTGCCAGGGCCACGTGGGAGCTGGTGGGCAGGAACGAGGGCAAGAGTAGGTGAGACAGCAGACAGATGCTGGATGCTCCTGACTGCAGCTCTCTGGTCTATAAGGAGAGATTTTTATTACCTGATGTACTCAAACCTCTTCTGCTTGTGTGCTGTTTCCATTTAGCTCACTTTCTAATAAGGTTTTCATGATTCACAATTTTCCAAGCGATTTACGGAATACATTTCAGTCAACTGAAAGGAATTGCAGGAAACGTTTTCATTCTTTTGTGTGCTACCATAGACTCATCGAATGGCTTGGGTGGGAAGGGACCTTAAAGGTCATCTGGTCCAAGCCCCCTGCAGGGAGCAGGGCCATCTGCAGCTAGAGCAGGGTGCTCAGAGCCCCGGGCAACCTCCCCTGCAATGGTGCCAGGGATGGGGCAGCCACCACCTCTCTGGGCAGCCTGGCAGAGCCTCTCACCACCCTCAGCACCAACAATTTCTTCCTTCTCTGCAGTCTAAATCTCCCTAATTTAGCTTAAAACCATCACCTCTTCTCCTGTCTCAACAGGCCCTGCTATGACTTTAATTTTTATGTACTAAAGATGAAACAGAAACTAAGGGAAAGGATAAAAATCTTCATATAATGAGCAGATTTGAGCAGATTGAAAGCCCAGCCTCCCTGAAGTCCACACAACCATCAATTTCTACTTCTCCTATGGACTTTAATTTTGGTTACCAAACTGACTTTGTGGTCACTGCCAGTAGGTGAGGGAAGAAACACCGATGGAGAGGGTTAGGACACGGTGAGCCCCAAGGGAGGCAGGGAAGCAAGGGGCAGGTATTGAATGGGAAATGGGCTCCGAGGGGAAAAAAGGGGGTCCAGTGTAGGACTGTCTCAGTGTGTAAGCTCCAGCCTGAGCCAGCCTTCCCTGGTAGTGGCCAGCACTGTTGTTTATGGTGGGTTAAACTGGTGTGGCTGGGTGTACTTCTAAGCTGCAGGGTAGGGACAAGCAAAGAGCCATATATTAAGAAAGTTAACTCTTCATTTCTGTCTTGCAAACTCTTGGTTATGAAAGGCCACGTGGAACTTTTCATGCCAGGGTCAGACACTTTTAATTTATTTTGTTAATTAACACAGATAAAACGCCTTCAAAGCTAAAGTTAGGATGCAAACTGACTAAGTTTCTCATTGGTGCTTGAGTATCGTGGTAGTTTCAAGGTCCAAAGTTATTAAATGGAAAGTATTTTTCAAACAGAGTGTATTTTTTGACTAGCTTTTCCCTCCTGAAAAGGGAATGAGAAATGCTACTGGCACAAGAGGAAGAGCAGGGAAGGTGTCTGAGATCTGAGGGTCACTTCAATCCATAGAACTCCACATTCAGACCTTGCCAGATACAGTGGTCAATACTGAACTATAATATCTTTCCTTTTAACAACCCTGATTCTCCCCTCTCTCACCAACTGATCCGTTTGCTCCAGGATACTGGATAGGCTAATTGGCTTTTCGTATTTTAGGATATTTTTTCCCCCTAAATGCTATAAATCAACGTGTTATGAACGAATAAACCCCATCTGCCAGCTGTTAAAAGCCTGCTTCAAGGCTGTGGTATCCAGGTCATTGTATTTCATGACTCGGGTGCCACCAACAATAAATAAAGTTGTCACTGTGCGACTAAGGATATTTTAGTCTTTCTCAAAGCAAGCTGTTAAAATAAGCTGGTAACAGTTTAAAGCACTTGCCTTAAAAACATATGTTGCTCTGGGCAGCCTCCCGTCCCCATCAGCCCCTTGGCCTGTCTTTTGAGTTGTACATCATTCATTAAATCTACGATGGGGCAATGGATTCAAGCTGGAGCACAGGAAGTTCCACCTCAACGTGAGGAAGAACTTCTTCACTGTGAGGGTTACAGAGCCTGGAACAGACTGCCCAGGGAGGCTGTGGAGTCTCCTTCTCTGGAGACTTTCTAGCCCTGTCTGGATGCATTTCTGAGGGGTCTGCCCTAGTTCTGTCCTGCTCTGGCAGGGGGGTTGGACTCAATGATCTTCGCAGGTCCCTTCCAACCCCTACCATTCTGTGATGACCACAGCCCAGCACACTTGGGAAACGAGCAACAGCTGAGATAGAGATGAGCATTGGTGCATTTGGAAGCATACTGGTACTGCCCTGGTCTGGCTGCCTTAACGAATGCTTAGAGAGGACAACATCACGTGCATGTTGCTATGTCCTAGAGTGGAGCATCAGTCACAAGACACATGTATGGTAAAACTCGGAGGAGGTGAGATCAGTCTTTTATGGCTTGGCAAAGAACAGTTTACACAGAAGTGAGAGGGTACATTTCTAACTTGTGCTAAAAATAATAATAATAATAAAAAAAAACCTGCAGACACTGAAGTGCTTCCCCTACAACATCCCGTGCCAGCCTGAGGTGGGCAGTTTGTTGCGAAGCTTCGGCTCCAGAAGAATAAATCCTCGGAAAATTGTGCGCATCGGAACACGCGTTTATCCCTCTGCCTCATTTACACATGCAGTGATTATTTGCGTGGGCAGCAGCAGCCGCTGTGCCTGTGGGTGATTAATGAAATGTGTAAAAAAGCCTCACATTTGGTTGCTAGGAATGTCACACCATCTTCATAATTCTGTGCATAATTTGTGCCCAACGTGCATTTCCCCCACACACACACACAGCTACACCCTTTGGAAGCCAGTCTGAGGACTGGGAATCCGTCCCCGTCACTTTTAGCCTCGTGCAGTCTTGAGATCAAGACTGCAAAACATAGAAGTACAATTTCTTACTAAAAACACCCCTAATCTCCAGTTTAGTTTGGGTTCTGATAAGCGGTCACTGACTATATTTTATATAGAATGCTAGTGAAGCATCAAATGCTATTTCTGTGCTTGTCCTGGGCTGGCACAATATCAGCCCAGATCCTTTCCTGGTGCCTATGTCCCTCCAAAACTGGAGACCGTAGTCCCTAAAATAACTGATGCACAGCGCTTCTTGACACGTCTGGTTTTAATTAAACCGTATTTCAATTAAAAAGGGAGAACAATTCTAAGGAAGCCTTTCTGCCAGATGGTGATCCCTCATTTACCTCCGATGTGTTGGATGCAGCGCGAGTGGTTCCTGCTTAGCTGAGGTTGATCAGAAGGGTGTGAGAAAGGAGTTGAAATGACTGTGTGGGTCTTTCCTCCCATTGATATCTGAGCTACTTAAGAATTATTGGGAATTCTGGCTTTGTCTTAAGACTATGATAGTGGGAGAGAACCACCACTGGTTCAGCAAACAGGAATGCTGTGAGTATTCTACGAGTAGTGCAGCTGCAGGTAGCTCTTGAGTCCCTAAACCAGCTCCTTGCCCTCTCCTCAACTGCCAATTGCCAAAGAACACACCAATTAGCTTCCATTTTTTGATGAAACAACTTAAATGCAACTTCAGCTCTTTCCACTGTTAAGAATCCCAAGATAAAACCAATACAGAACACCTTCTATCATCTACCGCGGTTCTACGTCCGAGGAGCTTGTACAAGTTCTGCATCCGGCCCGTGGAGTTCACAGCTTCAGCTCCCACAAAACAATTCCCAAGACCTAACTGGAAAATCTGCGCTGCAATAGGGGCGAGTATTAGATGGCTCCTTTCTCTCTCACATACTTTCACTTCTGTCAGCTCTTAATTTGGCGTGCTCGTTGACAGCAAATGAATTGACTGCACCGCACACAACCAGCAAACCACGAGCACAATGAACGAGAACACTTCCAGCGTGCAAAATACTCTTCACACATCAGCAAAATGCATGTTTTCTAAATTAAACTGAGAATGCAACCATGCTCTGGCACTACACCAGCAGATTATGACTTCAAATTCATTGTAGTAGCTGAACACCAGTTCAAAAACCCCCAAGTCTTGGATCATCTTCAACACCCTTCAGACTTGCACTGCTTGGCTGGGTGCTATGTGTAGATTTCCACTTTTTGACTAATAATAACGCTGGGTTTTTAAAAAAATACAGAATAAAAAAGGGGGATTTAAGATTAATCTAGTGCCAAAACTGTTGGTGGTTCTGAGGCAAGGGGCCAGGATACTGTGACTGCTGGAGAGGCTACAAATCCTTTAGCTACTCTGGCAAACCTGGACCTGAGAATTGGGCAGGATTAAGGACCATGAGGTTACGTGAGAACTCACTGCGCAAACTCCCGCTACTTTGAGAAGTTTTTACACTAGGGTGTAAATAATCCCAGTCCAGATCTGACTTTTTTACAAGTGCAGAAGCAGCAGGGAGAGACGTGGCAAGAGGACTGAGCTGTGAGTGGAGAAAGCGTTGTCGCCTTTTAGCTTCCCTGCCGTTGCTATTTCTTGCTCCCTGTGACTATCAATAAAACTTTACCTTGGCAATAACTCACAGGAGAGGTAACTGGTGGGAAATGAGATTTTCTGATATCTTGCTATTTGCTGTGTGAAAGGTTGGCGGGTCTCCGAGACCTCGCTCCTGTCCGCTGGGTCACCCGACAGACCCACGGAGGAAGTTTGATCATCAATTAATGACCTGACACATTAATTCCGTGGTATTTACAACGACCCTTGAAGCCTTAATATTTCAGCTGCCCCACTGGAAAGCAATGACTTTGTTCCAAAAGCTCGATTTGACGGCGTGTGCTCGGCAAAGCAGAAAGTCCCTGCAGGACAGGAGGCATTTTAACATTTCCAGCTCACGTTTCCGAACATGAAGAGCATCCTCTTGCACAGCGGCCGTGGCAATGCTTGGGAGCTAACACAGCTAAATGCCTCTTTGCATACTACTGTATTTCTTCCAGGGCAAGGTTTTTGCTTTCAAAAAACTTTACTTTTCCTTTCAAAGTGGCTATAAAAGATGAATTCCAGTGCAAAGCATTAGCACAAAGCCATTCAGTATTATATATTTTGTCAAAAAGTGCCAGGAAAGCATTCCACAACTACTGCATTTCCATCTGGCAACATCTTCTCACCCTGAATATTTGCATAAAATATTTTCACAACAAAGAAAGAAATTATGAAACGTGAACTCTCCATATTATTTCCAGATAGGTAACTTCTCCACGACTGTACAAGCCAAGGAACCCTGTTACTGCAAACAAACTAATTCCCTCTTTTCCAGCTATCTCAGAATAGCTTCAGAAGAACACTCCCTACCCTGTCTTCCACCTAAATGTCTAGGTATTTTAAATGTCATAGATTCACAGAATCCCTATGGTTGGAAAAGACCTCCAAGATCATCACATCCAACAGTCCACCCAACACTATCGTGACTGTTAAATGATGTCCTGAAATGCCACACCTACACCTTCGCTGAACACCTCCAGGGACGGTGACTCCACCACCTCCCCGGGCACTCTCTTTCAATTGGGAAGATCTGGGGGGTTTAAACCACTAAGAAATCACCAAAGAGAGGCTGAGCAATGGGCTTCTGTCCACTGCCACTCCAGTGCTCAGTTCTACCTCCTTTTGCACCTCAGGCTTGCCAAATTATTGGAGCACACTGGTGTACAGCATCAGTTTTCCCTCTGTTAGCCCTAAATTTTCACAGGTATGCCTTTGCAAGTTAACATTTAGCCTGGCATCACCCTTTCTCACAGAATTAGGCTTTCAATACTGTATTCCCAGCGTCCCTCCAGATCTTGAGGAATTACAATTACCCAGCTTCTCCCCACTGGTTTTGCTGCTCAGTAATTAAGGAACACAGCAAACTACACCTCATGTGGGGCAGAACACCAGCAGCTGTAAAATCCAACTTGTACTCAAGTTCTTTTTGAGTCCTAATTAAGGGGTGGGGGTAAAAAAAAAAAAAAAAAGCTAAAGAATAAAAATATTAGGTTATGATAAAAATTACTTTTAACCCAACCGTCTAGACTTGCACAAAATAAATTACAGAAAAAAAAAAATCCCTCTTTGAAGAGCCACAGTTTGAGAACAAACCAAGAGGCACAGGCTGAAATAAACCTGCCCAGACGTGACTCTTCCTGACATGTTTGAAGCGAGTGCTTTCTGCAACCCTCCCTCTCTTTTAATACTGCTTGAAGCTCGTGGTGATGTAAGAAAGCGTTATTTAGAGGGATCCTGTGTCCAGAAAGAGATGCTTGAGAGCAGCCATGAAGAAAAGGACCTGGGAGTGCTGGTGGATGAGAAGCTCACCATGAGCCATCAGTTGCTCTTGCAGCCCAGAAGGCCAATCGTGTCCTGGGCTGCATCAAGAGAAGGGTGGCCAGCAGGTCGAGGGAGGGGATTCTCCCCCCTCTACTCCACTCTGGTGAGACCTCACCTGGAGTGCTGTGTCCAGTTCTGGAGCCCCTGTCACAGGAAGGCTATGGATGTGCTGGAACGTGGCCAGAGAAGGGCCAGGAGGATGCTCAGAGGGCTGGAGCACCTCTGCTATGGGGACAGACTGAGAGAGCTGGGGTTGTTCAGTCTGGAGAAGAGAAGGCTCCGGGGAGACCTTATTGTGGCCTTCCAGTATCTGAAGGGGGCTACAAGAAAGCTGGGGAGGGGCTTTTTAGGCTGTGAGGCAGTGATAGGACTGGAGGGGATGGATCAAAACTAGAGATAGGTCGATTCAGGTTGGACATTAAGAAGAATTTCTTCCCCAGGAGGGTGGTGAGACACTGGCACAGGCTGCCCAGAGAGGTGGTGGAAGCCCCATCCTTGGCAGTTTTTAAGCCCAGGCTGGATGGGGCTGTGAGCACCCTGGTCTAGTGGGAGGTGTCCCTGCCCATGGCAGGGAGGTTGGAACTGGATGAGCTTTAAGGTCCCTTCCAACCCTGACAATTCTACGATTCTCTGATTCCACAGATTCTCAGGACTTTTTACATTGCTGGCATCAACAATTCAAGCACACAAGAGTTACACTGTACTGCAGAGGCTTAAGACTAACAAGGGTGATGCTGCAGAAAACCCAACTAATGCTCTTCAGTGATGCTGGAAAATACATTCACTGAAATACAGAGGCATTGACATTCTCTTTTCATAGCATAAGGGATCCAGTGACAGCCTCTAATGTCTTTGCCACGATTATACAGCATCTCACGTTGCTCATGCCCTGTAATGCATGAAATAATGCTTTTCTGTTGGAGAGTCAGGTCTAAACCAGGGGCACGGCAGAAATACACTCCCAAAGACTAGGAAGGTTGAAAGGACATCTGTGCCACATGCTGAGTTCAGGGGCAAAGGTCTATGCTTATGCTAAAGGAAGTGAAGTATGAACATTCAAAGTTAAAATGTCTCTTCATTGACAGAATATGAATATCCTTAATTTTCTGGATCATTAAACTTCCTCCTGGAAAGTGAGTAAAGAAACTTGGGGGTGTTTTTATAGCAAGAGTCTCTCCCAAAAGTCACAATTTGCGCACAGTTGTCCAATTCCCTTGTGTTTGGGTTAAGGATCAGCAAAGGATCTGCTTCTCCTAATGAAGGAGTTCCTGCAGATAATACTTACCAACTAAGCATACCCAAATTAAAGATATTGGATGGAAACAGAGAAACGGAAATCACAAACTGGGATTTGTACCCACATCTAAGCTCTTCTGAGCCTCACTGATTCTTACCATGCTGTCTTAGAGAGGATTTATATCTCAATCAAGTGGCTTTGTTGGGGTTTTTTTATTGCAGAGATGCAGAAAGCTCAGAAATGGGAAAGGGCAGCAGATGTCCAGAGCTGCCCAGCAACGACCAGTGTAACTCCATGCCCATGAAGTTAATTTTACAGTTATTTTGGAAGAAAATCTAGGAAATAATCTTACCATTAAAATGGGCACCAAGGGGGCAAGAAGCCACACCAGGATTTGCAGACTTTGGTAGAGAAGCCATGGTCATAATTGTAACTGCTGTGCCTGCCAACAAACACAGCTCTGAACTAAAACCACTGAATTCCCCACAGCACCTCCGTGCTGCATTTCAATTTCCTTTGAGGTAGGACGTCTGTCTCTGAAATTTGGCTCCAGGATTAAATCTTTGGGTTTTCATTCCAAGTTGGCATAATGAAACACAAGAGACAACCTAAATCACAAACACTCTGGGCTGCTCAGCAGGTTTTTACAGGGTGAGCAGCACTGCCGTGTTCGTAAATGCCATGAATTTAGCATGTAAAATATTATGACATGCTAATCTATTTAGATTTCATCATTGCACCTACTTTGCATAAAAATGAAATTACAGGGAAGGGTTTTATTCCTGCACACAAACCCTCCTCTGCCTTTCCCATCCCTGGGCTGCTTTTTGGAACCAGACACTCATTCTGTTTCCTCACTAAACCAGCAATATTTCATCCAATAGGCAGTACAATATCTAAGACTTCTGGACACTGCCATAATCAAATATAATAATAACATGATATTCTTCCTAGCTCCTCAGAGTACTGAGGTAATTTTATTATTTTGAAGATGGCTTGAAAGCATCTCAACTACATCTTTATTGAAGCAACATAAATGTCTTTAAAGCTATCTTGGTGCGAATATACCAAGAATACTCTTGAAATTCCTTGTTATACCTTGTAGCTGAAAAATCTATTTGAAACATATTCTACAGTATCGAATTTCTGCCTGAAACAGCTGATTTAGGCAGCTGATAGAGCATGGCAGGTGCCCCGCTCATTGTGTTATCATTTTATACAGTCTGTCCTTAAAAGCCCCAAGAGAAGGATGCACTGTCTGTCCAGGAAAAATCACCCACTGTCTGTGGCTTATGGGAACAGCAGCAGAATTTTAAATACCTTGGAAAGACCAAAGCTTGGCCATTTACATGATTCTAGCAGCACTTTTCTAGCTGAATGGCTGTATTCAATCTCACAGTGAGAGGAGCAATGCAATTAAACCAGCACCATAATGAGGAACTGGAAACACGGGTTTTAGTTTGGGAAACAAAAGCTTCTAAATTTTAAACTGACGAAGCAGCGCGACTGTGGCACGCGATGCGAGGAACGCATCAGCCAGCACACCAGTAAAATGTCAAATATCATCTACTCCAGCCAGAGTCTCCAGCTCACCTATGGCTCTTTTGATACCCTGCACTCATGTGTTTCCTGATGTTAACTGCTCAGACTCCCATCATTTTTGCTCCTCCTGACAATCGCCCTGTCCGTCAAGAGGAAAAATGTTGAATCAATTAATTAGATTAGAGCAACCCTGGCATGCCCTAAGGAAGGGCTGTTGCACAAGCAGGTGGGCTCAGCAGGCAGGAGAGCTCTCTGCAGACAGGATGCAAGTGATAAAGTAAGATGCTAAAAAAGGATAAAACCATCCCAAAGGGGCAAATTAAAGAAAAATGTCAGAAGCCACCACTGAAGAAAAGTTTAAACCACGGTCAGGTGGGATCAGGACGCAACTGGTGCATTGACAAAGTCCCGTGTTGTTCGTGTTTATTGAAGACCTGGAATGGTCCCATCAAGGCACCCAATCCAAACAAGCCCCAAGCCTCCTAAATTGGTAAAGTAATGAGTTCCATTCATAAATAAACAAATAAAAGTGCTGTCCTGGATGGGGCAAATGTTACTGGCTGCCACCTCATCCGTCTGTTTAAAGAAATCCTATGAACTCAAGGCAGTGCTGTTAGTTATGTTAAATCCACCCAAGAATCCATGACTAGAAAGACACACACACGTTTACATGGTCCAAACAAATGACATCACTGGGAACTACAGCTACGGAGGCTGAAATGTTTTCTGCCATTTCAAGACAGAGTCTTCCCCCATCTGCTTTCCCCCCTGGGTGCAGCTGATGCCCCAGGGGCTGCCACGTCCCTCCCGGGACCCCACGTGCCTGGGGCTGCCCCCCTGAGTTTCTACGTTGAGCGGCTGCATCACACACGGGACCTTGGTGCAAGGCTGTGCTTGGATTTACGCTCATTAAACCCAACATCATCAGTGACAACGTGGGAAATTAGGGGATAATTTCACCTCCAGCATCTGCAGTATCACTTCTCAAACAAAACCATGACCAAATGCATCAGAAAGTTGTGTCTTAACCCATTTAAGTGAAATAATTATTACCTCGGGGAAGGATCCGCTCACAGAACTATTACTATTAACACCCAGTTGTACAAGAACTCATTTTGGAAACAATTCTCTCCTTCACATTAGCAACACAGAGAAGTAATATATTGTTGTTTTTAATAGAAAAACTGACAGCCAGCCAGGATCCAGCTGATTTTATCAAGCCATTTGTTGTTGGAATTTGACCAAAGGAAAAATGGATAGAGAACATTAAGAGGTCAACCAACCAAATAGTCATTCAGACTTAACATATCCAAGTTACGACGAAGATTTGATAATTCCTGCCTGTAAAGTTCATGTATCATCTTAACGTTCAAATCAAGACCTTTCCAAAAGCACTGAGGGCTTCTAAACTGCTGTTCACAGAAAGTCAATCCGGGTTTATTACGCTGTGCTGGGGACAGTTGATCACATCAGCTTCCTCCTCCGGCTGCTCCTGCATGGTGTTCATTCTGTGGAGCAAGGAGTGGTGCTGGGGGGATGCTGAGCTACTGGGCAGAGCTGCCAGACCTTCCGCTCAGAAAGCAGTGCCGTGTGGTCTGGGCTCACCCTCACCACCTGCAGATGGGAAATGAGTCACGAATAATGAGGTGCTTCTCTGCTGCTCCAGTTTGGGTTCTTTCCTAAAGTTGTAATGGTTTGGTTTGGGGGCTTTTTGCTTGCTTTTGGTTTTTTTTTTTTTTTTTCTGGTTGGTTGCTTGTTGTTTTGGGGGTTTTATGTGTTTTTGGTTTGTTGTTTGGTTTTTTTTGGGGTGGGTGTTGTTGTTGTTTTCCTTTGTTTCGTTTTTCCAATGTGGAATAATTCACTACTTCGAAAGAAACTGCTTAAGAAAATAAGGGCTTTTTGCCCTAAACGTGTTCCTCTGGCAGAACTGTTCAGCACATTCACCCTCCCAAAAAATGTCACATATGTCTTAGTAATGAACTTCAGCTGACCCTAAGAAGTCATTTCATATGCATAAGTGGCCAAGCTGGCTCAAAAAAAGGTTGTTATTGAAATAGATTTAGAATCTTCCAAAGCCCAGGACACTGTCATTTGGCTGCTTAAAATGAGAGAAAGAGCTAAAATAGTATTTATTCAGGTAAAAATATACTTTTCCAGTATATTTAATCTAAAAATCTATTTTATGAGCAGAAATAAACACTTTCCACTTTGGGAGGATATAAACTAAACATATTTGGAAAGATAAGCTGTTCTGGAACAGAGACCATTAAAGTGATGCTGCCACATTTCAGTGTCGATACAGCCACAAATATAATTTAATAGATCTGGCTCCGGTGATTTCAATCGGGTTTTCCCTACATACTAATAAGTTTCTATTACATGCGGTTTATGTATTTCATTCCTTCTGGTCCTGCTAATCATGATTGTATTGTCTGCTCCTTAGAGTCCTTACATTTTTTCCCCTTTATCCGTAACATCAGAATGTCATTAATTCCAGGGAGTGAAGTTAATTGCCTTGGGGAAAACCTGCAGCTGGAAATCTCCCAGTCTCAAATAATTTAGATTAGAAGACATTCCACCGTGTGCTCTTCCCACACAACCAAGAGAAGGAAAAATTAAACAGCAGCAGCAGCAGCTGCTGGAAAGAAAAACAAGCCTGCAATCTTGTCTTTGTAGCAATTTGTGTCTGGGGCTGGAGGAATACCTAAGGCTGGGACTAGGAGATCCCACCTTGGAGCCGTGAGTGAGATGGGACAAGCAGTTGTGGCCAAGAGGGTTGTGGGAATAAATGAACGTGTTTCCTGCAAGGTGCTGCCAGGTCAGAGCAAACTGCGGAGAACCTCTGGCCAGCTTTTACTTTTTCCTCTCTTTCCCATTCAAAAGCACTTCTCTTTTTTCTGCACTGCTCAAATATTTGTCTCTGTAAATTTGCCTGTCTCACCTCTGTCTTCTGGCCCAGGCTGCCCAGAGAGGCTGTGGAGTCTCCTTCTCTGGAGAGATTCCCACCCCGGCTGGACCCTGCGCTGCTGGGCCCCTGCTCTGGGTGCCCCTGCTGGATGGAGCAGGGGGTGGCACCAGAGCAGCTCCTGAGCTCCCTTCCAACCCCCACAATTCAGTGATTCTGCAGCACTGTCTCCACACATGGCGAGGGATGATGACAACAGATCTCCATAGTTTGAATTTGCCAACGCTTGTTCTTTCCCAACATACCCTAAGAACCAGGGTTAGTGTGCTCTGCTGTATCCTCTCTTCATCCATGCCCAGCTCTCAAACTGACATCCCACAGAATCTCATTAATATAACCACATATTTTGTATATTTTAGCTGCACACCCTACACAGCAGGAAAAGACCTCGTCTTTGCAGGCCTGAAGAAAAGAAGGAAAATCACACCGTTTTCAACTAGAGAGGGGTCAGTCCCCAGAGAGGTTGCAAATACCATCACTCAGGCTTACTGGGCACAGAGCATTTGTCAGGGCTGGTGAAGTGCTGACCCAGCTACCAGCACATGTGCTCTCTGGCTAAGAACTATAAAGCAACTCAGGCTCACCCCAGCCCCTTACTCACCCATGCCCAGTCCTGTCCTACATGAATCACAGAATAGTTTCAGCTGGAAGAGACCTTCAAGGTCATCAAGTCCAACCTTACTCCTAGCCCAAAACCACTAAACCCTGTCCCTAAGCACATCATCTGCCCAGCTCTTAAACACCTCCAGGGATGGTGACTCCAGCACCTCCCTGGGCAGCCCATTCCAGTGCCCGACAACTCTTTCTGGAAAGAAATGCTTCCCAATATCCAGCCTGAACCTCCCCTGGGTCAGCTTCAGGCCATCTCCTCTTGTTCTGTCCCTTGTCACCAGGGAGAACAGACCAACTCCTGCCTCGCTACAGCTTCCCTTCAGGTGGCTGTAGAGGGCAATGAGGTCTCCCCTCAGCCTTCTCTTCTCAAGGCTGAACAGCCCCATATCCCTCAGCCTCTCCTCACAAGAGACATGCTCCAAACCCTTGACTAGCTTGGTAGCCTCTGGACCCTCTCCAGAACCTCAACGTCCTTCTTGTGGAGAGGGGCCCAAAACTGGATGCAGTATTTGAGGTGTGGCCTCACCAAAGCCGAGTCCAGAGGAATGATCCCCTCCCTGCTCCTACTGGCCACACTATTCCTGATCCAGGCCAGGATGCCCTTGGCCTTCCTGGCCCCCTGGGCACACTGCTGGCTCATGCTCAGCCCCAGGTCCTTCTCTCCAGCCGCTCTCCAGCCACTCCTCCCCAAACCTGGAGCTGCGGGGGGGTTGTTGGGGCCCAAGGGCAGGACCCGGCATGAGAAGAATAACATGGAGAAATAAAAGAGCTGCTGTATAGAACACTGAATACAATGCTGAAATGGGAATTTGGAGGGGTGCTCGTCAGACAAACGGAATTCTGCTCAGCCATGGTCGCCACCCATCAGAAGGTCAAGCTCCCAACACTCGCTGCAGTGCATGTGGGAACCCAGGTTGCAGCGGGGCCCTGGGCCTCTCACTTGCTAGGAAGCCCTGAGAACAGCCGTGCATGGCAGGAACAAAGTGATGATCTGCTCACGCAAGTGGCAGAGCTATGGGATGAGGTGGAAAGCTGGATATTTTCTTCCTGTCTTCCTAACAAACTGATGATCTGCCCACTCAAGTGGCAGAGCTACGGGATGAGGTGGAAAGCTGGATATTTCCTTCCCGTCTTCCTACCTACATGTTACGTAAAACCTGCTTGCTTCATAAATTTGAGACTTATGTTGCTTTGAGGGTTCTACTAATCCATTCCAGACAATCACAAAGAGTAATAACAATTCATTTGACCTTCCGGAACAAAACTCTTTAATATTTTCTGGCACAGGCATCGGTATTTCGAGGGAGGTTTGGTTTGCAAATACATCACGTGCTATTAGCATCAAGAACGTTAATCCACTGATCACAATGCCTCTGAGATTCTTTGTAATATTGAGTCACAGACTCATAAGCAGCAAACCAAGTCACGTTCTCTGTTCGGCACCAGAGCTCGTGCTCCTAATCGTCACAAATTACATTAGCTGGTGGAAGGTGCACCGAAACAAACTGCCACCCTCCTGCTAACACTGCCTGGCTACTGCCAGAGGTAAAAATCTATTTTCCATCACCATCTCAGTGTCTATTGCCTTAATCCCCGCCTGTCTACAGCTACACGAGATTACTGGTGCATGTCTGAACAATTCCTGCTAACAGTTTAATATTTACTCCTCGTAAGAAACCAGCCATAGAGAAAACCAAGTAATATGAACTTGAGTGAGGGCAAAACATCAGGGCTTAGTATTCCTAATCGTTACAAAAATCACACTTATCATTCCTATTCTGCTTTTCAGAAGAATACTATTTTTAGTCTAACACATCCCTCCCACCAGAGCCGTCCTGGGCTCAGTAACAGACCAGGTAAGAGTCTGTTTGGAACACTGGAACTATTTTTGGTTACCCAAATGTGAACCCCTCATTCTGCCAATGTTTTTTTTTTCTTTTTTTCCCCTGTTAATGCATGAGTCTACTCACTTATTTTAAGCAGGACATAAGGGCAGGATTGGTGTGTAGAGCTGAAGCAGATGGAACTGAAGAACAGAGCAGAAAAGACTCTATGGGAAAAAAACCTCACCAGAATTAAGAGGAAAGCATTAGATGAGGGTTGTCATTGCAACTTGCAGAGGCAGGACTGTTTACTGTACCTACGCTGTGCTCAAATTAACACACATTTGCAGTTTCACTCAGAGGGAGGGTGTGAGCAGGGGGTTACTGCTGGGATGGAGCAAGCAGAAGGGGAGGTAGGAGATGATAAACAGAGAGGAAAAAAGGAGAGGATGAGGGAATGCAGAAGTGCTATGGTGACGGAGAAGGAGTTTCTATCAGTGGAGAGAAGCATCCCAAAGACTTGATTTGCTTAACCCAGCCCCCTTCCTAGGGGCACCAACTTCAGTCAGTTAGTGGAGCAGAGCTTTGGAGTATCCAAGGGAAACCAAGCTCAGGGGCAGGCACTGACCTGATCTGTCAAGAAATAAACATCTCCATGTTTTGGGTCGTTGAGTCACACATCCTGCATCAGAGCAGCGATTACAGTTCAGGACAGGCACTAAGGTGCAGACCACCACAGGCACAGCTCTACCAGAGAACCGAAGGGATCGGTGCTGGAGGTGGGAGGACAGCAACCCCTACACCCTGAAGTTTGTGTACCAGCTGGCATGAGGTCTGTGCAGGGAAACGGTCCTGATGGCATCTGCCTCTGCCTTCTACCTCCTCCCCTTTTTTATACCTGTTTTTTAACTGGAGTGCATTGTGAAATCTGAGACAGGCTATAGCAAGAAACATGAAATTCTCATGTCTGGAGTATACAGAATTTTTCTTTAACCTCCAAAGTGAGTGAAATGAACACTCGTATAATTCACTACAAATGGGGACAATTGCCCTCTCAGCCAGAAGGTCCAAGGCCCATAAGAAGGTTTAGGGCGGAGACATCGCTGTTGCAAGTCCTTCCTTTTGAACCTTGAAGGCTGTATTTTGATTGAAGGCAATGTCTTTTGGAAATGTCTTATTGAAAATGATGTTGGGCAGGATGATGTACGGCTCTCCATCAGTGTGAGGAGAAAAAAAAAAAGGATGAATTAATGGACTGAAAGAATCTCTTCCATCTTGTATGTTAAACTTCACTGTTCTTTTTTTTTTTTTTATTAAACTCTGATGATAACACAAAAAAGTCCCAATGCCCAGCTCCCAGATACTGGCCCTGGAGGGCTATGTTAATTCAAGAGCTGCTTTAAGCCTGCCACAGTGGAGCCTCAGTTTTACCCTAGACCTTTTTCTCGCTTCTAAATAGCACTGCATTGCAGCATACAGAGCCAAGATCACTTTAGGTAAAGGTGACAAGATTTATAAATATATAATGTTAGAAAGCACTCAGGACAATTTGTTTTGCTAAGCCATAATGGTGACAACTTCTGGTAGACTATGAAAACACGTGATGTCATCCAAAACTCTTCTTTTTTTTTTCTTTTTAGTAGAAAGGTCTGCGTTTCTGAACTCTCAGGCTACACTGCAGTCCCAGATCACCAGAGGCAACCAGTACTAAAACAAGGGAATGTATTTCATCCAAACAAGGCAGCATTTTAAAATAACATCTTTTAAAAGGCTGATAGTAGCTGAAAAGGAAACTAACTGTTATCAAAGAGTTAAATAATTTTCAGTGAGCAGCATGTGGTAATAGCATGGCTATTCATCCCCCCCTCCTCTTTGTTCCATCTACAGAAGATTGAAAATTATGAAGTAAATGTTCTGAACTGTTGATTTTCTGCAGAGATACCTTCCCTCACTTTAGGAGAACTTGCACATTGTAAATTTTAGGATTTAATGAAAAATAGTCACCTAGATTCTGCCCACAGGAAGCAGTTATGGGTTTTAGTAGTAAATCTGTATAAAAAGGCTGCTGTTTCAAATTCGTAGTGTAGAAAATTATATACACCCAGGAGAAGTGGTGGAAGGTAGCAAAGCTCTATATGCACCACTATTAAAATATTAAACACTCCCTCACACTTCTATAAAGAAAGCAAATATTTTGCATCTTTTGATTCTCCTACGTTACAGAGAATCCCTTCCTCCCCAGTAGCAAACTTAGTAAGAATTAGCACAGAATTTACTATCTAGAAATGTTTTTTTCATTACAGCCCAAATTTCCCAAACTACAAGACAAGAAATCCAGTCAGATAAGAGGCTTAATTACGAGTAGAACGAGCTGCAAATGTTTCTTTGCAGTTGTTTTTCATTCAATATTCTGCTTCACAGCCAACTATTTCACTCCAGTTGCTACATATTACTTTAGACATACACAGTATGTCTGAGGTTGGAAGGCGCCCATTAGAACATTAGAGAATGACTATCAGGTACTTGACACTATAATTAGCTTGAAGTAATGTTTCTTTTATTATCAACAGTATCATTGAAAGACAAAGTAGGAATCTGGTCTTTAATGTGGATTTGGTTTATCGTAGAATCACAGAATAGTTTTGGCTGGAAAAGACCTTTAAGAGCATCGAGTCCAACTGATAACCCAGCACTGCCAAGTCCACCACTGCCCCCTGTCCCTCAGCACCATATCTCCACGGCTTTAAAAGCCCTCCAGGGATCATGGGGACTCCACCCCTGCCCTGGGCAGCCTGGCACAGCCCTGGACAACCCTCAAGGGGAAGAAATTTTTGCAAATATCCAACCTAAACCTCCCCTGGGGCAGCTTGAGGCCAGTTCCTCTTGTCCCGTCTCTTGTTCCTTGGGAGCAGAGCCCGACCCCTCCTGGCTCCAGGCTCCTGTCAGGAGCTGTCAGAGCCAGAAGGTCTCCCCTCAGCCTCCTTCTCTCCAGGCTGAACAAGCCCAGGTCCCTCAGCTGCTCCTCAGCACCCTTGTGCTCCAGCCCCTTCCCCAGCTCCGTTGCCCTTCTCTGGCCACGCTCCAGCCCCTCAATGTCTTCCTTGGTGTGAAGGGTATTTGAAGCTAATCTATCTTAGGGAGATGTGGACGACTTCAGAAATAACTTTCAATGACATCAGCCAATGGAGAAAAGGTAGAAAAAAAATGACTCTGCGGTCACCCTTGGAAAAGCGCGCTTCACGTGTTTAAAGCTTTAAGAAGAATGTTTCTAGAAAGCAGCCTATTCAAGCACTGCACTCAAGGTGGGGGGAAAAAAAAAAAAAAACCCCAAAAAAACGGTGATCATTCTACAGAACCCGTGATTCCCATCCTGGTCATCATCAGAATTAACGTTATCAGCGGGGAAAAATAAAGCTGCGCTGAGGTGGCCGGGCCGCCGCTGTCCGCGGTGCTGAAGCTCCCCGGGCGGGGCTCCGTCTGCTCTGGGAAGCTACAGCAGGGTGGGAGTTGGCTGCTGGAGGAAACCTGGCCTCCTGGACACGTAATTTCCAATCACGCACAGCAGCAGCCACCCCGCTCCGAGAAGAACAAATTCGTTGTGTTTCCGTGCCGCTGTTTTGGATTAAAGTAAAAAACAAACCCAAAAATAAATCTAATTAAATCAAGATCCCACCGTGATTCTCTAAGAGGTCTAGGTGCAGGTGTGTCTCACACTGGCTTTTTCTTGTCTGATGAGGAATATCAGGTTTCCTGTGGCTTTCACAGATTATGTCTTTGCGCCTGAACCATTTAAAGAGACACACTGATGTCATCATGAAAACGGGTCATAACCACAGCCATATGCTAGTGGGACAGATCTGGCATCATCTCTTTTTTCCTTAGTAACTATAGATACAGTTTATTCCTGGGGGAAAAAGCAGAAACTCAGTCACACGCCACATAGGAAGGTAAGATTTGCCACCTCTCTACGCAATAAAAAGAAAGTATTTGCACAGAAGAACATGATTTTCAAACCTATCGCTTGTCTTGGCCCTAATTTTCTCATTAAAAATAAAGATGCAAAGAGGAAACCAAAGTGAAAAATGAGTGGTACAAATACTTATTGGGTGCTCCTAATACAATGATCTGATAAGTGATTGGTAGCAGGTCTTTCCCAACAGTTTGGAAACTGCCCGTGCTACACACACATGATTAGCAGATCCTTTCTTTGGTTGCCTACAAAGCAGTAGCAGAATAAGAAAAGTCTGTTTCTTGTCTCATCACTCAAGCTATGTCCTTCCTCTGTCATTCTGCCCATTAAATCAGCTTTCTGCTGGGAGGCAGGCCGTAGGAAATGTGTATTATAGCACAAACACTTCGGGATAGCCTCTTCACATTTTTTTCCCCACCGTGAAGAATGACTTCACTGTTTCTAAACAGAAAGCATGACCCATTCATGACCTGATAATTCAATCTACCCAAAAGGTTCTGCCATTCAGAGGGTGGTAAGCACTCTGACGGGAGCCTAGGGAACTGCTGGACTTGGCAGTGTGGTGTTAACTGTTGGACTGAATGGTCATAAAGGTCTTGTCTGACCTACACGATTCTAACTGTGCTTTCACTAAGCACACATACACAGCTCAAGACCTGAAGAGAGGGAGCCTTTGTGAGAATTCTTCTAGGACTGGCCAGTGTAGTTTATGACAAAGAAGAAAGCCAAATGAAAAGAGGATTTGTTCCTGTTCCAGGTGGAACGTTATTAATTATGGATCAGAGTCAAATCCACATAAAAACAGTGCAGCAGAGCAGGCAATGTGGCCTGACGTTTGAAAAGAAAAGCAATTTGTTAAAAATGTGAGATGAAATCTCATCACGAACGTTCACAAACCATTATCCTCTTAAGTTTACCTTCAAAATACTAAGAAGGGAAAATATGGACTTCATCATCTCTACAATTTATTTAATACTTTGGGGTTATTATAGTTGTTTTTTTCCTGCTTGTGACTTTCTGATCGCTAAGTGCGCTGGTTTATTTCTCCCACCTACATATCTGATGGAAGATTTTTATGGCTCTTCTTTGTGGCCCATTTTATTCTGTGCCTTGTGTTATGTCTAAGAGATACGACAGATGAATTCACGCTGTTTTAACAGAGAAACACATTGACTGGATGTGAATCTCAAAGAAGAACATTTTCAGCGACAAATATTCAGATCAAATTGAGTGTATTTTATTAAGCATAAAAGTATGCCTTGAAACCAGAAAACTTTTCCAAGAGAAAAGGCTTCCTAAACTTTCTGGGTTTCATAAACTATATTATCTGCAAATAAGTTTATTTTTAAAGTTTAGCAACAGAGCAACTGATTATCACCTGCCTAGAACTGTTCAAGGTTACTGTGATCAAGCATTATCAGTTTGAATTAAATTCTCTGCTTTCCTCAGTTGCCATTCTGACCAATCTTTAAGACAGGAGGAGGAAGACAAGGGTGGTGCCAGTCAAAAAAATTTAATTGTAGCCTTTTTTACCACATGGTACCTTTGAGCCAGCTAAGGGAAGGATAGGGGAGCTGCTGAAAATTAACAAGACCTGGAGATAACAGCAAAAATAAGGATTTATTTCAGTTGTGGGATGTTTTTTTTCCCCTCCTTAATCTAGTAGTTCCTTTTCTATATGGCAAGTTTTTCACCCATATTTCATTTTGGGAGCAACAGTTTTCTGCAGTCACGAAGGCAGCTAGCTGATCCAAAACCAGTTCAAACGATTCAAAGGTATCATAATTAATGATTTATCAAGCTTCTGAGTGTTAGAATCACACAATTAGGTTGTTTCTCTGCACTGAAATGTGGTAGCTGCAGCCAGCAGGGCTAAACTGCAGCTTTTTGAAGCCACATACATAAAAGACATACATGATCTTCACCAAGTCAAGGAGAACTCATGTCACCCTCTGTCAATGGACCAGTGATGAACTGGTTGATTACATGGCTGCTGTCTCACACTGTCTGGAGGCAAAGCCCATTTGCCCAGCTATCCCCACCTGATGGGAACGAAATGGCTTTTAAAAAGCCACATAAAAACTGCTAACCATGAAAGCTGTGGTACAGCTGCCCAGCCTCCCCTTCTCCTCCCTTCTCTAAAGCAACTCTAAGATTCTCACTTTGTGTTTCTATTGCTATTTTCTTGGCTGGGACAATAAGGAAATGGCATATCAGATGAATTCACAAAATTTTAATGATTACAAAAAGGTGCCTGCACATCAGGCATGCAGAGCTTGGGTCAAGCCTCGGGCCATCACTGCTAGCTCATCCCAGGGTTAGTGCTTGTGATCACACTAAACAGGCAGGGGTTCCTTTGCCTTCAGAAACCTTTCTTAGTTTTCCAAAGGTTATTGGCAGGCTTGATACTAGAAAAGTGTAAGAAAAATATTCCCACCTTCCTTTGCATTAAACAAGTAGGATGGAGAAATGAGATGAGTGGATGTCACATTAATATAAATGAAGCAGCATATTTAGTATCCAAGTTTTGTTTTTCTGCAACTACAAAACTCCTAGGCATATTCATTTTACCCCAAAAAACCCTAAAACGTTGAAAAATGCATCCTTTTCCAAATGAGGTTACTGATGGAGAACCTCTAAGAGCATCCCAGAGCCTCTCTGTGCAGGGTACGAGGGACCTCTTGTGGTGGCAGGCTCAGCCAAACTCCAACAAACTCCAGCAGCAGATACACATTTATATCCAAATTTATATACCTAACTCGTTTAATACACGAGACATTAGTTTATAACCCAATATTGCAACCTAGTTTATCATCCTGGCCTCCAGCTCTGAACACAAGGCAGCCCAAAATAAAACACTGCACTCTCAGTAATATTTTATCAAATGCTGTCAAATCTGATGCAGCTCACCTAACCATGGTGGCACAAAAATAATAGCTGCTGGAAACAGCTCACCTAGATTCAGTTTGAGCCTGGTTCAATGAAGGAAAGAGCCAAATTGTCCCCGTAAGTTCAAGACAAGTGTTCTTAACCCAAAAAAAGCTCTTGCTGGATCTCTGAGCCTGCTTTGTGGTTTGCCCCGACCTTGCAACCCAAGGCAGAGTTAAACTAACAAACATCTTTTCCTTGCACCAGGTCTCCATCTACTCTAAGAACCCCACCAGCAACGATTTCTAGATTTTTGTAGTGAATTCCAAAGCCACCAAATGCTGTCCTGTGACCGGCAACAGAGTTTCTTATAGCTGATCAACGTGGACTTCTAGCAAAGGTCCAAACAACCTGTTCACACCTCTCCTGACACCTCAGTTGAACAGCAGGACACATCCTGCTTTTATTTAGCTGCTCTAACATGCACCAGGGCAACTTAGTCACCTTACTACATTCTGTCACGAAAATGATGTATGCTGTCACAAAGCTGAAAGCAATATTTATAGGCTCCATATCTATCTGCTGATTTATTGACCTGTATTTGGGTTTAGAGCCACCTTAAACAGAGAAGTACAGTGTCCAGTCACTAGTCACCCGGTCTGCAAGGTGGCATGAATATTCCAAAAATCAAATGTAATTTTTAGATCAACTTCTCTAAGTTTCTTTTAGGAAAAGAAAAAAAAAAACCAAGACCAATAACAAAAACAAACAACCAGCCCTAGAAAGTACATTCGTCTGTAGGAAAAGCACCACAATTTGGGTTTTTATTTGAGAACACAAAGTGCTAAACACGTGTGAAGACCCCTGCCTTCTGCAGAAGAAGACAACACCATTTGGAAATGCCTTTTTCCCCCATCAAGAGCACTGTTAATATCAGATGCACCCAGTACACAGTATTGCAGATCCAGGTCTAAGACACAAGGTCCAATGTTCAACTCTATCTACAAGAGGCTTTGAGATGCTCCTACTCCCCTATAAGTCCCTCTTCCATGATTAGCCAGTAATTTAACTTTCATTTAGTCAAAGTTCTAGAAAGGAACCCAACCAAGAGGAAAAAAAGGCCCAATTGCTGTACTCACCGGTGTGCTGCTGTCAGAAAAGGTGTTCATGCTGATGGACCTGCTCATCTTGTCCGAGGAGAGGGACGGCGGGGAGGGACTGCGCTTGTCCAGCTGCTCGTGGGGTGGCAGGTCCTGGCGCTGCAGGTACTCACGCCATGCTCGCTGGATACTGCAGCCAACATCAAGGCATGGGGTTGGAGGGGGGATTGAAGCAACAGGAGGGATCAAAATTATATATTCTTGACTGAAGAGGTGGATCGGGGTGGTTATCTCCTTTTTTGTGTGCACTTTGTTCTCCAGTTTGGATGGTGATTACTCATAACTACTTCTGTAGGTCTTACATTAGCCACTACTAGTATAATTTAAGGTATCTGTTAAGTAAAAGCAATTCTTTATTTCAAATTATTTTAATAAATTATTTAAATTTGAGGCTGTACATAACCCAGCAATTCTCCTACATCTTGCAAACAAAAGAAAACCCCACAATTATCTGTTGAAAAGTCCAAACAGCCTTCAGCATCTTATTTATATCAGTTTTCCGATTACAATACAGATACTGGTCAGAGCCAGACCAGTATCCTTCAAAAGTCTTCTCCATCTTGGGTAGCTGAGGACTTAAAACCTCCTCCAAAGCAATGTGTGGGGATTGCGGTAGGAGCTCTGCTTCCAAGCTCTAAACTTGGACCAGGTTTCTAAAAGCTGATGGAAAATTCTATAAAGAAATTCCATTTTCTGTGTCGGCCGGTGGCCAGGACACATCTCACCAGGTGGCAGTGCTGGGCTGCCTGTGTCTTTCTGAAGGTCCAGGGAGACCAGTGAGAGATGCTGGGAATTAAAACTGTGTTTACATTAGTAATGGTACACGAAGTAGGTGAGTGTTTGCACACAGGATGATCTGTCAGCTCTGCAGAAAAGCAGAGAGAAATTCTGACCCAAGACTCAGCGATGTTGCTGCAGCACAACGAGCTAAAAAGAGCTCCTTTTTGCATTTTTATACAACTGGTGATTTGTTCACTGGCATTTCAACCTTCCATGTGTCTGTTTATCAGGTAGAGCACCCCAACCTTTGCTGAAGTTGTTTCTCTGTGGTGCCAAGCTCTGCCCAGGTAGTTGTGCCGGGAGCAGGTAGGAGCCATCGCTCCTCCGCCCTGCCTGCTCCTGAAGGGTTCAGCACCCAGCCTTGCTGCTGGGGTGCTCCCTGGGAGAGGTCCAGAGCCCAAACCCCACCTGGTCCTGCTCCAATCCATCACATCCTGGAACAGGCTGCCCAGAGAGGTGGTGGAAGCCCCATCCTTGGAAGTTTTTAAGCCCAGGTTGGATGGGGCTGTGAGCACCCTGCTCTAGTGGGAGGTGTCCCTGCCCATGGCAGGGGGGTTGGAATGGGATGAGCTTTAAGGTCCCTTCCAACCCTGACAATTCTATGACTCTATGATTTGGAAGCTGGGAAGTTCATGACCAGAACCGTGATGCTGATCACCTCCTTCCAGGTGGTGCAGCTAGGTGTCATGCATGTGCCTTGGCTGAGTGCTAGCAATGGCTTTCCAACTAAAACCAGCTCTCTTAGTGCCGTAGAGCTGTGCTGCAGCCCCCAGCCCAGGGTGTGCATCCTCACATCCCACATCTCCACCCCCATGCAAACCCAAGGACTGTTCCTTGCAGACAAGTCCCATGAGTTGCCTGGGAAGCTTTAACCAGGCTTTGTGTTAGATGTGAAAAATCCCACTGAAGAGAATTCTGCTTGCTCTGTGCTGTACTTCCCCCTCTTGGATGTTCTCTGTATGCATGAAGAGTCTAGCAGATACCCAAATATTCTTGATTCTCACAGAGGAAATGACAAATTTAATGCAACATTGAAGTTTAACGTTTGAAACTCAGCTCAAAGAGAACGTTCACGTGCTTAAAGGTAGAGAAGAGCTTAACTTGCTAAGTTGAGGCTTTTTAATACTTCAAGTTACACAGAAATCCGTGATGGATACAGGCTGGGTTCTGTGGCTCAGGGATCTGGCAAACTCATCTGCATTTAAAGGCAGAAATGACATTTTTCATTACTTACATTTTCACTTTCGATTCCAAGGGCTGTAAGTTGATATGATATTTTTCGATATTATTTTCTTCATCCATGGCAAGCTGATGGCTACGGAGAAGAAAAGAAAATGGGTTTAATGCATCTCAGCATGACATTCCTGCAATCACTGTGAATTAATCCCAAATTTTTGACAAGAGCACACAAGAGCTGCTTATTATAAGGTGTTGCTGCCCTTGGAGGAAGGCATCTGGGTCCCTGCGTCCAGCTCCATTTGACTGTTAATAAAAAGTATGAATTTAGATCAAGTTTTCAGATGGGAGCCTGCCTGAGTCCTTACACCAAACCTTCCAGATGCCACAGCTCCAGAGACAGGCACACCAAGCAAAGAAGCTGCTGCAAATAAAAAAACCAAAACAAAACCACCACTGGCAAATATAATAGATATTCTTGCTAAATTAACTTTCGTCCCTGGGGCTACGTTTGAAAAGCTGGAGAGTAAAATGGAAAGTAACAATGGCAATGCCGGTAGCAAATGAATTACATCAGCAAAAGCCATACAGGGATGTGAAGAAAAAATTATCTGTAATAAATGATGACCGAAGAATTGGTGCTGCAAACCGATGGCTTTGAGAAAGCTGCTTGTAAATGCTAGAAGATAAAAATCAAACATCTCGGGACGCTGCTTTGGATGGGACTAGCAACATGAATGAGAATTTGTAAGATTAGACCCCAACCTGTGGAGGTTTTTTTGAGACTTTACTGGACATTTAAATACATCATTCAATCAGCAGCAGTTTTCAGAAATTATCCTCCTGCAACTAAAAATAAGAATTGTTTATGGGACAGATGCAGAAACCTTGAATATTTAGTATACTACCAAGTGAAAAACATAGTCTACAACAAAGAGACTGCCCCTCAGAAAGGGCTTGTTGCCTTATAAAAGTCATTTCACTTTATCTCTTGTCAGATACTGTGGAAATTGCACATTTACCTTTGAAGCAAGTCTTTGCCATCATTGACCTGTTCCAAGGTGTGCTGGAGCCTTTTGAGTTCTTCCTACAAGGAGAGAAAAGATGTTTCAATGTGCTTATGGGAAGCCCTTGGCTGACCTTGGAGATTCCTGCTCAGCCTCCAAACATTGTGAACCCACCACTAAACAAAACGGTCCCCGCAGGTGTTGTCTACAGGATTGCTTTCAAATTTAGATATCCAAAATAATGACAAAGGAAACAATGGATTTATCAGGATGTCCAGCAAAAGTTTGAAAGAAAATATCAGATCTAAAAAAATAACTGTCAGAGCAAAAGAGGAAAGTATTCTCATGTCTTAGGTGTGTGGCTGCTTTGATTCGAGAGGAGATGGTCTTGGTGAAGAGGCAAGTGAGCATCAGCTCATACATTCAGGCACTTTGTTCTGCAATCAGACGCTATTCAGTCCCATAATTAAGAGAGTCACTGGCTGAGATTTACAGCCCGATGCCATCAGATCCCATTTCAATAGCAGAGATGTCACAAATTAAACCGCAGATGCATAGCTAGGTTTCCCAGCATCCATGCTAATGTCCTGGGAAAAATCTACCCATGATGTTCAGCATAGAGATTTGCCTTGAAAAACGAAACTGCGTTTAACTGGCCGAGTTTCCCTGCTCAGAAGGGGTGGGAGCTGAGGGCTGGAAGGAGAACCCGGTTACAATGAAGCACGTGCCCCAGAGGATGCAATTCCTGGACTCCTGCAATTTCCCACAGGGTGCCCTGGCATTGCTGGGACATGCACGTGCAGAGCACATACCCCATCACCTTCAAAGCTGGGCTGGTGACCAAACACTGAACCCCTCAGAGCACAGCCCTGTGATGCAACGCAGAGGGCATCACCACCTCGAGATGCAGGGACGTGCGTTCAGGTTTGTGTTCATACAACAACTGTTTGATAATTAAGCAATGCTGGAAGGGGGGAAGTTGCAAAACAAAACACAAAGACATTAACTCATTACTTCTTTCAGCTCATTTCGTTGGGAATCAAATGTAAAAGCAAAAGCTACTCAGAGGAGGGTAATTTACTTCACACCTACCTTGCATACAGATGCAGGATTCCCAGGAAGGCTAAGAACATTAAAAAGGCAAAACAAGGATATTTTCATCTGGTAATTCTTGTCTGACCTGGGGATGAATCAAAGATCTCTGTTTCTGATAAGATTATTGCAACCTCCAGGAGCACAACAGATCAGCCACTCTACCTTCCACTTCCCCAAATAAAGCCGGTTTTGTCAAACAGAGACATTTTATGCAGTGCTTTTTAATCCTGTACAAGTTTCTACCCTGTTGGACATCAAACAAGATCACAGTTGGTAGCCGATTTACTCCTAGCACACTCTCCCCGCCTTGGAAGGACTTACCACAAAATATATTTTATGTATAAACTAGATTGGTTAAGATAACGAGTGAGATGCTTCCCCAGACTTTGACCCTCTGGGTCTCTCACCATATCAGCACTTTGTGGACCTGCTGCAGCTGATAAAGCACTGGATGTGATCCAGGAGCCCGTCTGCTGCCGACTGCCCATCACTCAGTGGAAATGATCCAGTCTTCAAAATCCTTTTTATTTTTGCATTCTTTTATTTAGCTGTTTATTTATTTTTGGCCTGCTCTGAGGAACCTTCTCTTCTGGCATATTAAAAGCAAGCAAAATTGTTTTCTTTGCAGCACAGTTCAGCTCAGAAGATAACCTTTTCTTCTCCCGCATTATTCCGCTGGTCATTTTTTTTTCCCCCGCGTACCCCAGAGCTATGTGCGGTAATTTAGAATGTGAAAACAATTTGCAATTGACTTTATATATAGCTCTGGGTGACAAAACCTGCACGACTTATATTAATCATTTCTCGTGTTTGACATCATTTTCTATTAACCTCAGGGTGAAGCCTGAGCAACAACAACAAAACAAAACCAACAGAAGTGAAAACCCCAAAATTGGTTGCGACGTTTTTGACTATTCCGTCTTTGAATTAACCGTCACCGGCCAGCCTTCATAAAAACTGCACTACCAGGCAGCTGGAGAAGGGGCACAGCAATGTTTGCATAATTGGGAAGAGAAGGAGACATAAAATCTATACTAATTTCAGTTTTGCGTCATTAACCGCGAAGCATTGATTATTGCTCCTTGCAACAGAATTTATGGAGCTAGCTCTGCCGCTGCGCCCGCAGAAAGCGATGGGGATGCTCTGCCCTCGGCCCCCCGGTGCGGGAACTGATGGGTGGCAGTGACAGCCGGGCTGCTGCTCGTCCAACCCACAGCCTTAGGAGATGCATCTCCCAGCTTCCAGCAGGAGTGACCCAGCTGCAAACCCGAACTTCAGAAAATTAAATTGGAAGAGATCCATGCTCCTGCTGGAATCCACGGTGAATTACGATGCCTCTACACACCCGCTTAGAATGTAAACATACTGTAAAACTTCCTGCAGTTTCTTTTTCATTTTCTTCCTTCAGTTGAATACAGACATTAACAGCAATTGGCTAGCTACAGGTACATATAGATTCCTATGGAAGAAAAAAACAATTGAAGTGCTAGACCAGTGTTAAAAGCAAACTAAAGGATCTTTTTCTAGTCTTTAACACGTATCTTCTGCTCACGCATTAATTATTTTCCAGCCTGTAGCTCTGTACTTTTAGGAAACTAGGACATTGTAATAACTTACTTTTTGCCAGGAGACTCTGTAACCTTGTGGGACAGAAAAGACCACGGGGCTCTATAGAATCTATAGCATCTTGACAGGGAAAATTCTGTGTAAAAGAGCCATCTTAAGCTGCACTGAGCTGGCTCCCAGCACAGTCTGCATATTACAAAAGCCTGACTTAACTTTGCTGTCAGTATTTACATATATTGAAGAAATTGTTGCTGCTGAGGGTGGTGAGAGCCTGGCCCAGGCTGCCCAGAGAGGTGGTGGCTGCCCCATCCCTGGCACCATTGCAGGGGAGGTTGCCCGGGGCTCTGAGCACCCTGCTCTAGCTGCAGATGGCCCTGCTCCCTGCAGGGGGGTTGGGCTAGGTGACCTTGGAAGGTCCCTTCCCAATCCAAAACATTCTACGATTTACTTAGAGTGAGAAGATTTTGGGTTCCTCCACCTTGTTCCCTGCCAATCAGCCCTATTCAGCTCCACGCAGCCCAAGGACGGGCTGTGCAGTTGTGTGCACGTCCAGTGCCATGATTTAGCAACTTCCCCCAGCTGCTTCAGCAGTTTTCAGGGTCTTTTTTTTTTAATGGAGGGACCCAAGGGTTGCCACAGACTTTGGTCCTTGTTTGGGCTTGCACAAAAGCACTGCCTCTCATCTGACCAGCCTTGGAGATGACAGCAGCCAGCCACGCGAGGAGAAATCTGAAACACTCTAAATGCCCTAAATTCCTTTTGAAGAAGTCTGTTTCAAGAAACAGTTATCAGTGCAAATGCTAAGGAAAGAAATCTGCAGATGTTCAATCATACCCAGATGAATATTTACCTCCAGTAGCAGAAAATGACTCTCTTTTGCTGCTATACCCAAAACCACCCATTTCAGGTCAGTGAAGCTATTTATACCTGTGGGTTTAGATTAGCACAGAGAAATCAGGGCAGAGGCCACACATTAAAAATTAATTTTCAAAATCCTTTTTGGACATGAGTGTTATTATTTGAGTATCTTCTGTCACTTCCTGCTGAATGAATATACAACAGTGCTTCCCAAGAGGTCAGAGAGATGGAGATGGGAAGAGAAAGCTCCAATTTCAGTAGAGCTGCAGCCCCAAAATAGCAGTAAAAAAAAAAGCTTTTTGGTTTTTTTCATTTTATGATTAGGAGTAAGTATAGCAGTTATTCAAACACGTCAGCTCTGGATAGTTCTGTTTCATTGATGTTCTTCCAAATTTTAATCAAAGTTTTGTTGAATGGTGACTTTTTTGTTATGCAGGAAAACTTCCACTTCTGTGCATTTCTTCTCCTTACTTGCAAGTCACTTGCTGAAACTCCATAGTGCCAGTTTGGGATCCTCCTGCCACAGAAAGGCCACAGTGACCAGAGAAACCCTACACTGGAGCAGCACGGTGGGAGCACTCCATCACCAAAGCCTTTCTGAGCGGCTTACACCCGTGTCTGCTGCTACTTGTATTTTTAAGACTTCATTTCCCTTTTAACAAAGATTTCCTCCCCCTACTCTTTTTATGTCCATAAAGCATCTTGGGTTTTCATCTATTTTGTGTTTTTTCTTCATTTTTTTCATCTTACTCATTTATATTTTGCCCCGTCTTCCCAGGGAAAACCACAGCCCCTATATGACACGATGAAGAGTCTGTGTTTCAGCTTGACGAGGCCCGTCAAGCAGTGTGTTAATTAAGCCTCTTAGAAGGATACAATGAGCCTAAAGAGGATAGAAAGATCAGGATCCGTTGCGGTGAAGGCTTTTACTCGCTGCTATTTTGGGCACTCCATCATGCTGGCATGGATGGGCTGCTCCCAGAGGAAATACACAGGAAATACCATGAGCAACCCCCTAAAGCTCCCATTCCCTCTTGGTACACAACAAGGGGGGGTTGTCAACCGCAAAGCAGCATCTCTGGTGGCATCTGTACAGGGGTCCATCAGAGGCACAAGGAGCCCCAGTTTGGGTAGACATGAGACCACCTACATTAATTCCCATTTGAGGGATGAGTAGAATGTTCTGCATCCCATTTATGGAGCTAGAACATAAAAGCCAACACTATGCCCCAAATACACTGAGCATTCCATAAAGCCAGTAATTAAATGTCTGATGGTGACAACTGCTTCCTATCTTGCCATAAAAAGATACACCAGATGATTGTGGGTTTTGTGTAACGGGGGTGTGAGGGCGAAAGTCCTATTTTATTTTTTCTAGCAACCCACCAGAGACCTTGAACACTTCAGCTATGGACGTTGGAGAAAAGTACGTTAACTGCTCAAGATGAATGTAGCTACAGGGGCTCTGCGATCCACAGCTGTCAGAGCAATGTGGCAGATCACTTGACAGGAATTGTGCCATCCGTGGAGTTACCTAAACCTACTTAAACCAGCTTCACACTCAGGTTTAGAAACAAAATATGAATTAGCCTTGCTGAAACGGGTTAGTTACTGCATGGAGACACAGCATGGACATTCCATTTGGATCCTCTATCCTAGCCTGCCACTGACCTCCAATTGCACCTTAGATCTCTCCACATTCTTTCTTCTGAGTGAGAGTCCATTGGGGTCATGGTGTCTTCAAGGAAGGGAACAATTCTTATTTTTTTGCTTGTGTATCAGGGCTCTCATCTTGATTAGGTAAAAAAATAAAACAAAAAGTGGTTATTAAGCACTAACTAATAGCAAACAGCTCTTCCATCTTGTCATAGAACAGCTTGAGTTGGAAGAGACCTTAAAGATCATCTTTAAAGATCATCTAGTTCCAACTCCCATGCCATGGGCAGGAACATCTCCCATTAGACCAGGTTGCTCAAAGCCTCATCCAGCCTGGTCTTAAACACTTCGAGGAATGAAGCATCCACAGCTTCTCTGGGCAACTTATTCCAGTGTCTCACCCCTGTTTCTATTATCCTTCTATAGCTCACCTTCACTGTAAGGGGACCACAGTTCCCCTGCTCCAAAAGCTGCTCCTGGTGAGCACACGGTAAACGTGTGCAGGCTCTGTCCATGCATTCATCTTCCCAAGCAAGACAAAGAAGGTGTCAACCAAAACCTGAGGGCTGTTCAAGTAAAAAATGTGTCCCACCCAACAGCAAATGAGGCCAAGAGCAGGAAACAGAGAGCGGGCACCACCGGAATGTTTCAGGGTGGAAGGAAGTTCCTGTTAATTAGAGCAGCACTAGCATGAGCGTTAAGCATCACAGTGGTTCAGCACAAATGAGCGTGCGCTGATGCTGCAGCAAGGTTTCTGAGGATCCAGCTGACAAATGGAGCACATGCAAGAAGAGTGGCCATTAGGCAATTAATTCCCACCCTTTATTGCTCGCGTTTCCATTATTCGGGATACTTAAGAGATACTTCACTCAATATGTGTTTTCTCCGTTTATTGAAAATCAAAGTTCTGCTTGTAGAGCCCAATTGCTACAGTTTAGAGGTTCTTCTCCAATAAGAAGGACCACATTGATTTCCACTGCTCCCCAGCACAGGCCAGCTCTCAGGGAATTTTTCCCTAAACCAAGTTTAAGTTTACTCACTCATATCTTTACAGAACACAGTCTGATTTTCCAGAGATCCCCTTAGGTCCTCCTTACAGCATGATTCAGTCTTTTGTGGCTTCTCAATTCCTTGGTTTGGTGTCTTCAGAAATCTGTTGTACTGTTGTGTTTTTTTGTGCTGCATCATCCTCTTCCCCCACCCACCATCCAGCACATATTATGCATACCTATAATGTCCCTATGCATATAGCGGTGGAGCATCAACTACAACACCAGTGCTGAAGTTCTTCCTGGCTAAAGGGGCTTCTCATCCAATATTCTGAAATCTCCACACTGATCTGGACTGCTTCCAGGTCAGCTTCCGTGGTTTTCCACAAGAGTTCGGGATGGAGGTAGGGGTGCAAATTTGGGATCATTTGAATCAGGTGTTCCCGTACCACTGTCCCACAGGAAAAAGAAGAAATAAATTGCAACACGAATTCTCCAGCACTTCTGAGAGTTTCTAGATTGCTTTCTGTTCAGCACACGGGATGACCCAACACAACACCTAGAAGCTAAGTCCCTCAATTCTGTTCCCACCTGCTCACCACAGCCCCACCATCCACCCTGGGGCTGGCTTAGGTGTCAGAAGCTGGATGTACCCAGTGTTGGGTACATCCCTCAGTCTTTTCACAGAAAACCTAACAAGGCAGAGAAGGAAAAGCTTTATTAGAGCAGCGAGTTTAATGATCTGCCAAAGGTAAACTCCTGGTTGCATAATTTCTCAGAGTTTTACTCATTACTGTTTAAAACTCCCAGGGGATGCATTTGCCTCTGATTTCACAGGACACTTTCATCACTTAAGAGCTGAACTGGTAATATTTTCATTTTCTTCACGGAAAGCCCTTCCTCCCTTTTTGTACCCTATGGACATAATATCTTATTGTTTCTCTTCCCCATCTTGTAGATCATGACACTGCTCTCTTCTCGCTCATCATTTCATCAAAATAGGACTCCATACAAAAATTTATATATATATATTTATATATATTTGAACAGAGCTTGTGCCTGATCCCTTTGTTGTGATCCTGGCTACATAAGGAAGCCTGGGACAGCTGACAAATTAATTCCTCTCATAATGGGTGTAAAGGGCTGGAAGGGAAATGCAACAACACTGGTGATATCTCCCAGGGGATGGGAGCACTCACAGGATGACCTGTTGAGCTCTTCTCCACTTTCCAAGATGTCAATAAATTGTTTTCTTTTCCTTCCTTCAGCCCTGCCCTCAGGAAGAGTAATCTCTTGCACCATGGCTACAGAACATTATTTCATAGCTACAAGCAGCTCTGGAAGCCTTTGCACAAGGATGAATACCATTAAAAAGCCAAGTTAGATTCCTTTTAAAAAGCTTCTTCTTTCTGATGCTGTCACTGCGGTCAGGGCTTTCAACAGCAGCACTTCTGCCTCGAAATGCACAAGCTTTTAACTTTTACCAAGGGAACCGACTAGAGAGAATGAAGCCTCTTGACATCTTGGCTTCTCTGCCACCAAAGTGCTTCTGAAACTACTGCCAGTCTGAACATCGAGGAAAAGGTCTGGAACAACAGGAGTGCTACAGGAGACTCGGCAAAGAAAGCATTTCATAGGTTATAGTTCAAAGGAAAAATAGAAAATAAAAAGCTATATAGACACACACACACAGACACACTGGCATTCAAGCCCATGGCAAGACAGCCCATTTCTGACTGAAATCCAGACATTTTTTGGAGGCAGAGATGACAGCTACGCTACAAGGTGGCAGCAGACACTGAGTCACTCTCAAGATGAGATGCTATAGCCGTGTAAAGGATTTTAACGCTGCTTGTGACGGCACAAAATCTGGGGTAAGTCACCACAACTCCACCGAAGCAGAGAATGTGTGTTACACATTGTCCATGATCCGTTGCCTTTACCACAGTGACAGCCCCCACCAGAGCTAGAGTTGGGCGAGACAGCAACCTGCATGCTGTAGGAAACGTGGATTTTTCTTTAAAAAAAAAAAAAAGCAAGTTTCCATTTGGAACAAAACCCAACAGTTTTGACATGCCAAATACCACCACGCACAACGTCAGAGCAACCAGCTTTCCCTGCCAGCCCTGAAGAGCAAAAGGTAGCCCCAAAATCCCAACAGGGCATGTTCAGCGCTGGAAGAGCCATGGAGACAATGGGGCCAAAGCCTAATAGAGCTGACCATGCATGGAGACTGCAGAGAAGACAGCAAAGCCTGATGATGATCGATGTTTGAGAAGAAATGTAGCTTTCCAACCCAGTACTGGTTTTATGTGGAGTGGTACTTTAATCTTCAAGAAATGAAAGGAAATGACAACCCTAGTGTGGTGGTTTACTTTAACGACACAAAAGCTGCACCTCGGAGAGAACAGCGTTGGCCAAATCATGTGGGAAAGGGTATGTGAATGTTTTTATGGAGAAGAGACATGTCCTTAAGTGTCACCAACAGTCCAAGTTTCCCTGTCTTTACCTTTACTTTACCCTTCCTCTGAAGGGCTGCAGAATTACACCTGCTACAAAGACACCAGCGCTTTGGTCTAGTAGTTCCTTGATGAAGAACACAAATCTGTACCCAATCAGCTCTGCTGGAAGAAACCCACGTCTTCCAACTCCCTCTAAGGTTTTCATTGCAAAGTGCCATTGTGTCCAGCTTCCTTTTGAGAGAAATATGAAGAGATTGTGACCCAGCCAGTGTGAATTTCAGCATGCCTGGAAGAGGAAGGCAGGGGGAAAATGTGACATGACAGATCCATCTTCTGAACTCCCAGTGGAGGCATTTTCCCCCAGAAGAAGCAAGCAGCTCTTTTTATAGCTCATGAGCCTATTACTTCTAATGACAACAACAGATGAGTGTTTTAAAACTGAAAAGAAATATATTAATCCAATTTTCAGCATTTCAGCATGCGGTACCGTCTACTAATTTTCACAAAAGAGAAGACTGATGAACTAGTTTAGGAATCAGAAGGTTACTGTAAAAAAAAAAAAAAAGATAATAATTATCACGTATCTATTACAGAAATGCTTTTCTACACTTTGTGCATTTCTGAAAGTGTCATTTAAGCCAAGCAGTACGTGTCTGACCATAAGCAAACGAGCTGCTTTTTTGGAAAGTAGTCACAAATATCTATTAGGCTGCACTGCAGCAGTACTTACAAAATAGTCCCCAAGCCATCAACTTCACAGCGACCGCTTGGACAGTGTGTCTACAGGGTCTGATGCCAGGAAGTTTTGCCCTCCAACACACTGCAAGTGTGGGAATACTTGTCTCCAGGCAGGACAAATGTCCTCAGGAAAGGGTGGGGGGGTTGAGGACAGAGATGAGGCAGGACTAGGTGACCTCTAAAAGTCCCTTTCAACCCAAAGCATTCTATGATTAAGCAGCTCTGAGCCATGATGAGTGTGGACGGGCACACATGGAGGAGGCTGCCAAGGAAGAGGGCCCTGGCATGACCTGGCTCATCAAGCCTTTCCACACCGTGTGGCTGCTGTTTATACAGTCGCTTTGTCCTCAACCACAGCATCAAGGAGCTCCCAGAAGGTGCCACTGGTTTGCAGCCAGACTGAACGCACAGGCTGCTGTGCTTGGCTCCCATTTTCAGGGCTTTGAGACATAACATGGTCCCTCTCCTGCAAGGTGTGCAAGTGAGAAGTGCCAGCACAGTTGGCAGCCACATGAAACCTCTGGTTGAGGACTCTGGAGAAGAGCAGCTGTGTCTACAGCTTTTAGGTTCATGGAGGAATATGGGCGTTCACAGAACTGCAGTTTTCCCTGTTATGATGAACTACAGAGTGAGCAGTTTTGATTAGGGTCTTAATCTTTATGTATATTGTAATTTCCAAACACTCTTGTGTCTGTCTTCAACGTGAGAAATAGCTTCTCCATGCTGATAATAATGAAACTAGTCACTCATTCTGATGCTTATAACTATGCAAGCGCACCAAGAAACCAGCAATCCACTTAATGTGCCAGCTGAGCTGTGCCTGCTAGACACAGTAAGCACAAGTTACGTCAGTCTCCATCCCTGACCTACCTTCCTTTCCATCCCCATCATCTCTTGCTGATAGAACATGGTATTTTCTAATACAAGTGGAGAAGTTTTTATATTGAGCAGCCAGCAACTGCTCAGCCATAAAGATCATTACAGCTGCAAAACCAGAAATAGTTATCTGAGGCCAGATCCCTGCAGCAGCACAGGACCCTGCATCCAGCCTAGAGTCAACATGAGGTTGGTCGATGCTCTGAGGAACCTGCTCTAGCTGCAGATGTCCCTGCTCACTGTAGGGGGGTTGGACCAGATGACCTTGAAAGGTCCCTCCCCACCCAAACCAGTCTGTGATTCTCTTCTATACCATCCTCCATCATGCATTCCACACATTATACCTCAGAAGTTCAACAGTAACAGAAGTTACTTGCAGTTTTCTGTGAAGATTGAACTTCCATAAAGCTTCCTCAGCACCCTCAAGAAGGGAAACAGACACAGTGCACCTTAAGAAGGGGAACGACAGCAGAGATTCCTCTAACTTTTGTAACACTGCTGGGGACCACCATAAAAAGGGTACCAAGCTAGTTAAACAAGTCATAAAAATCTTCTACACCTGGCCTTCCTGGTTCATCTCTTGATAAGAGTCATTAGCACAATTGTTCAGTCTCCTGTAGTCCCTTTGTAAAGTGCATATAATTTACAACCCTATTAAAAAGATGGACATAGATGAGCCCCCGAGGCAAATTACAGAACTAGTCCGTTGATGGTTTGGCACATTAGCTATACCTATATGAATCCTGGAGAAAAAACCCAAAACACAACAAAACAATCACAGAACATAGCAGGTTTCAGAGCAAGTACAGCCCTCAAAACCCACCTGATTTTCTGCATAAGAAAAATTTAAATATAATCGCAAATTGTGGGATGCTCTGTTCAGCAGCTGAGCAACCACAGGGACTTCTTTTGTGAATAGTATGAAAAAAACCAAACAAAAAAAACCCCAACAAAACCCCAAGTACTAAAAGAGCACAAAAGGTACACAAAGTTCTTTCGATTAAATTCTAGGATTGCGTTACCTCACAGCTTATGCTAAATTTTCTCTGCTCTTCAGCATTAAAGTTCTTTCAGTTATGTAACTGGACGTGCTGGAGGATGCTGAGTGTTGAGTGTTTCAACAGAGTGGAAAGAGTGAAGGCACTGGATCTTGTGAAAATGTAACGAAAAAGATGTTTGCTGCTTTCCTTTGCTGATGCTTCCTAGTATCACCTTCCAAAAACTCCAGCATGCAGAAGCTTACAATACTATCTACTTCTTCCAAGGCTTCCAATACTGCCTTCAGGAGGCTCACTTTCATCCAGGGAAGAGAGGAAGTGATTGTCTCCATCTGGACTTCTCCAAAAGCTACACAGGTCCTAAACAGACCACTTGAGGTAGGCACCAAACGCATAAAAACTGCAAAACACCTCCCACAACCAAGCTGGGCTTCTGCCTGGGGTCTTGGGACAGAAAGACGTGTGATTTTTCAGAGGTTACAAGACAAGGCACTCAGTTCCTATTTGTTTTCAGCAAAATGTAGGTATTTGCCCACTTTTGAGATGAGAAAACAGGATTTTCAGAGTTTTACATTATTGAACTTCTCAACGTGAAAGGCCTCTTGTTCTTGTCTTTCCAGTCCCTCCTCATCCTTCAGCAGCACTTTACATTCCTTAGTGCTCTTCATTTGTTTTCTTTTGAATCTTTCACAAACAATAAACCAGCTAGTGTGTTTAGGACATCACAACACGAGGCAGAAAATATTTCTCATTTTAAAAGAGCCCCACAGCCCCATATTTCTACTCGAGTGGTAGGGAGACTTGAAGAAAACATGCTGAAAATGATTTTCCTTCCCAAGAAGCATCTTGCTGATGCTTTTAGAAGAACGCTCCAGGAATCTGTGGCATGCAGGAAGCAAAGGCTGCATTTGACAAGAGTTCATGTGAAGGTGCACATCACAGAGATGAAGCACAAAAAACCTCCTGCCCCTGCTGGTGTCCTTCAGAGCAAGGGGAAGACACTAGCTGTAACCACCATAGACCATGGTCAGGGGAGCAGAGGCAGGCAGCAGTGGTGCACAGAGGTGGCAAACTCCTTTCAAAATTTGGGCTTAGATCTATTTGGAAAAGTTCGTCTCTTCAGAGCTTATCTCCAATGAATAGTCTTCTGGTGCTCAGGTCTGAGCTCCGCTTTGAGGCTAAGGTTGAGCCTTTTGAATTTCTACTTCCCAGGCCAGAAACTCAAAAATCCTGAGGTCACAGAATCACAGAATTGTTTTGGTTGGAAGAGACCTTTACGGTCGTTGAGTCCTACCGTTAATCCAGCACTGCCAGGGCACCACTGCCCCCTGTCCCTCAGCACCACATCTCCATGGCTTGGGAACCCCTCCAGGGATCACAGGGACTCCACCCCTGCCCTGGGCAGCCTGGCACAGCCCTGGACAACCCTCAAGGGGAAGAAATTGTTCCTCAGCTCCAACCTAAACCTCCCCTGGGGCAACTTGAGGCTGTTTCATCTCACTAGAGATTGGTCCAAGCCTCAATCCCTCCTCAGAGTTGTCTGACATTAACAAGATGGCCCCAACTCCAAAAGTATTAAATGACAAACACATGGAGGAGTCACATCGCTAACCTGGAGAGAAATAAAATAATCCTCCCGAGCTGTACGTTATAGGTGAAGTGACAGCAACTGCTGATGTAAAGGAAGAGAGATCTATGGCAGTATCTGCAAGGTTCAGAGGTTCCTCTTGTCTGAGCTCCTGAGGAGTTAAATCTAATTTCTCATATGCTGCAGATATCTAAGAAGATGTTTTAATTGAAGGTGGTTGCTTGGCAACTGCATCCCATGTGCTGCAGCAACGCTTTTCACCTGGAGCAGATAAACATCAGGATGGCACTTTACAAATCTGATTAGCGGCAACGAAATAGCTGGATACAAGGAGCTGCAAGCGCTTCTCCAGAAGTTGTGCTGCTAACCTGATACCCATCAGCAGGGAAAACCCAATGAAACTCATTTGCAGGTTAGAAGAGCTCTCTTCTCCTTCTCCTTCTCCTCCTCCTTCTGCCCAGCAAATGTTTGGGTCTGCTGCTCACAGCCAGAGCTTATCAAGAGGGAGGTGGCATTGGCAGCATTTTTTCTTACTCAAAAGGTTTCACTGCAGTTGAACACACAAAGTACCAGAGCTCTTGCCACCATGGGCAGATGTTTTTTTCTGAACAGGCCTAGGATTCTTCGAAAAACATCAGAAAAAGCAGATTTCCAGATGGCAGAGATGAAGATTTCCTTATAACTTTTGTAACTGGACGTTACTGTTTAAAGATTCTACTACACTGGACTTTACGAGCTGTTCAAGAGCTGATTATTGGTGCTATTACTGAGGTTTTAGTGAAGAATATTAAGCACTTGAATAGCTTGCTTTCACCACCTGTGCACATATATTATACATAAGATAGATCTATTACTATAAATGTTAACCTTTCAGGCTACTTCAGCCACGTTCAGCAATTTGCTGTGTTTGGGTCTAATACATGGTGACCAGTAAAGCATCTGAGATTCATAAAAAGGAATTAATATCTATTTTCCTATCCCCTGCAACTCAGCTACCTTCCCCAGCCTTGACCGGAATGTGATTTGCTGAGCGAAGACCAGACTTGTCACCTTTATCATGCTCCAAAACCTCCTAGTATAAAATGCAGGAAAAACAAGCTGCAAGCCACCAGAGAACCATCTGTCTGAAGGCTCAGAGATGTGTGAGAGTGTCGCTTCTCAGGTCTCCAGATACCTTCAGAGGGTTGTTCGCCAGTAGCTCTCCAGTTTACAGGATGGGGAGCAGCCTGCCTTGGTGTCACGAGGGGCTGGAAGGAGCACAAGTTTATAATCTAGATGGCTGGATTGAGGAGATTCCAAACCCACGTGGGCATGATCCTGGGCAACGTTCTCTGGTTGAACCTCCTTTAGCAAGAAGGGTTGCACAAGATGATCTCCAGAGGTGTTTTCCAGCCCCCTTCTTTCTGTAATCTGCTTAGATTTTTTGTTTTAAATAGGACCACATGAATCAATTAAACCATATACAGGCAAGAATTTTCTGTCATCACATGGAGAAGTAGATGTCCACTCTTTGTTATTTGTCCTTGGTTTAGATCTTCAGTCTCATCTCAACAACTGACAGTAATCAGTTGAACATGGAGAAACAGGACATTTTTCTATCTGCCTGGCACTAACTAGGCAAGTGAAACATAAGAAGAGCTTCCAGTTTTGGATGCTGCTGTCTCCTGACAAGAAGGCCACAATGCTTTGCATAAGGGTGCTGCTCTTCAGTGGTTACAAGGAAGCTGAAGTCATATTTGGAAAATTGTCCTCGAGGAGAAAATAAGGATAGCCAAAGGAAATTCCCGCCCTCCTCAAAAATAAGATCCCGTAGACCTGCCTTGTGTTTCACCAGGATGTTTCTAGCAAGATATTTGGACACTGACATTTTCAGTTTTACTTTAGAAAAAAAACAAGAAGACAGTCCAACTAAGATGTGGCTAGAAGCAAAATGTAAAGTCCGGTATAGTCATCCAGCCCAGACAGCTGCACCCTAAATAACATCCTTCTAAATATAAAGAGAGCAATCACCACCTGTATTTCAGCTTAGGATCTGTTCCCTTCCCTCTTTGCCATCTTCAGACTGGATTAGCCAGGGGCTGGGGTAGGAAAGTTCAACCACTGCACTTGCCTCCAGCATCACAAGGTTCTTGTGAGGAGGTTGAAGCGTGGATTCATGATGGACCCATGGCAGTGTCTGCATCAACCAAGAGCGGGGTGGAACAGGAGCAGATCTGCACGGCAAAACCAACTGATAAGCAATTAGAGGTATCAACAGCCAGGTCCTAAGGGCAAACACCCATCAGTGGCTCTCAGCTTAGCTCCAGCTATGACAAATACAGTTTGTGTGAGATGTTCCGAGTCTAAGTACAGTAAGGGAGGGCAATCAGGAAATTAATCCCAAAGACACTCTCCTGATCCAAACTGAAATGCGAATACAGAGCCACTGGTGTCAATCTAATGTCCTGTTAACCTTCAGTAGATCTGGGGCATCAGGATACAGAAGACTCTGAAAATCAACACGTACATTTGGAGCTAAAATAATAAATACTTTTTTCCTTGGTGGTAGCACTCCAAAGTCAAAGCAGAACCAGGGCATTATTTCCAAAGGTTCTTAGAAAAAAAGGTTTATTAGCTCTTCAGTTATTACATTCCCTTGTTTCCTTGGCTCACCCTCCCACCAGCTGCCTTATTTGCTGTGTGAAACCCTCAGTATTAACCACAGTACAGGTTCTTAATGTTTAATGTGTGGCTGATAGAATCCTGCAGCATCCAGCAGAGCCTTTGAATAAAGGGCACCCTATGAAAAAAAAAAAAAAACCCCCCCCACTTAAAAGGAAAAAAAAAAACCACAAATGAGAACATATAAGATAGAAGCTGGTCGCATTCAGTCTCTGAAAGCAAAGAGCTACAGTTTATATGAATAATTCAAAAACAGCCTTAGACAAATGATCCCAGGTCTATAAGGAAATGGTAAAACCTCTGGAGTCTGCAGCTCTTTTTATTACAGCCTGGTTCTTGCTGAATGTTGTTTTCTCTGGGGTTATTTTTCACTCTTTTTTTTTTTTTTTTTATCCATATATATATATAGACAAACAGTGAGATAGGATGTTCTGATAACATGCACAGCAGACCCCAGAGAAATATTTTAATTTTACATTCGTTTCTGACTTGTAAATTATTCATTACCATGGCTCATGCAATTGGGCAAAAATTGAAAAATTGGCAAATTAGTTTTCATTTGTTTATGTTAATTATTTAGTGTTCTTCCTTTTTATTAGGAAAAAAAAAAAACCCAAAACCAAACCCACAAAAACACAGAGGGAGATTAGTCTTGTTCTGATGATCTGTGTTTGCTCCCTAGACAACATACAAATTAGCATTTCTATGGCTACTTTTACACAGTGTCTATAGAAAATATGCCTCCACTGCCCAGATCTGTTGCTGAGGCTTTGTGGCATATGCTGCATTTCCAAACTGCAGATACGCCTTTGGACATTTTTCAACCACGCTTGGAAAAACAGGCTGTTGGGTCTTTATTTACAGATGAAGTCACTGGTTGCTTCCATGACCCTTTCCGTGAATTCAGTTGTGGCTCCCCAACCCTCACAACTTCCTCCGCTACCCCAAGGAAGCTCCAGCCAGGGGGAGTTTCACCTCCAAATGAAGTCACTGTCATTCCACTTTGATGCTTGGTTTCAGAGATGGGGTTCATCTCCGTGTTAATATCCACTGATGGACTTAACTACGTAGAAAACACCCTAAGCACTAGGTGCCACCACAGCACACGTGGTGAGAACCCTCTGGATGAACCTCTGTGGGCTTCCCAGGCGATGCACATCAACGGTATTTGTTTCATTGGAAAAACTTACCCATTACAGTTTTTAAGTGCTTGTACTTTTTTTTTTGCCCTTAGAAAGCAAGGACTGTGTCTACTCTCTACCTAAGAGCAGCAGGACTGGCATTTTGCAGCTAGTTATGGGTCGGACCCTGCTCAGGTTAAGGTATCACTGTGACAAGGGGCTGGGGTTGCTCACTCTTCTCCATCTACATCCCCACACCACCATGTCTTGGGTTACCAGCCAGGTTTATTCAGTTCATTGAGCTGTACTTGCCACCAAATCCAGATCAGAGAGCCAGACAATCTTCTCAAGAAATTGTTCCGCAATCTACTCACAATATATTTACCCTATCCTAGGTTCTTTGGCTAGACATCAACTAGGAACAGCCCATTTTGTGGGTGCTGAGGTTCATCGTGTTCTGTCACCCGCCTCCTCTGTTGCTCAGACACTTCCTACCCAACCCACAGAGCTTTCTTCCATTGAACCCGCTGGCAGTTGCCAACCCAACCACTCTGCTCAGCACAGAGAAGGAACACGAAGAGACAATGCATCTGCTTCAAGACGCTTTTGGATACTGAGGAACACGTCCTTCATGGTCAGTCTTCAGCTTTGCTGTTTGCTACATAGTGAGTTTTTAAACACAACTATAGAGTCAAGCACAGAAAACATTAAAAAAAAAATAAATCCCATGTACTCTGCCAAGGAAAGTGAGTAACCATGAAGAAGGTGCAATTCTTGTAGCTAAAAGGTTGCCTTAGGTTATAGAAGAGTCCAAAAACATTCTTTCTCTACCCAAATATTCCTAGCCTTTTACAAGACAGCTTCTTTTAAGGAATATTGGATGAGAACAGAGAAAGAAGAGAAAACCCCAAGACACAACATAGGAAGTTACATCAAAAAAGCATTTCTAGAATTTGAAGATTACATATAAGAATATTGATTAAAACAATTTTTCTGAGCCTCTAATTCCCTTATTTCTAGGACTTGTCCCTGACATCTGTACAAGCTCCATCTTAATCCCGTTACAGTGGGTGGATCCTTGAGGTAAACAATATTGCTAATGCTTTTCAAGAGAAGAAAAAGAGACTGTTCCTTCCTCCAGCTGCGTTATCTAGGCTGGGTTTGGAGAACTGAAGAGCAGTGAAGACTATCCAAGTCCTTTCCACAGCTTCTGCCAGCTGAAGGCACAGGTACCCAGGAGGAGATGGCTCCATGCATCAGCAGAGGAGGTGTATTGGAGCTGAGATTCACTCCCCTCAAGGCAAAAGAATTGGTCCTCACATTTAGGATGCTTACGAGAAAATTTTGCCCATTTATATGAGTTGGTTTTGCTGCAAAGCAAGTATTTATACAAACAGCCCTGCAAACCTGCATTAAACTTTTCTTCCTGGTGAAGAGCAGGCACCCATTTATAGCACTAAAAAACAAGTTTCCACCCTTACAAAAATACAGCAGATTTAAAGCATCATCAGAAACAACGCCCAAGCGTTTAAACCAAGGGTTTATGCTTCACTTCACATAGAGAGTCGCAGCGAAAAACTTAACCTGTCCAAGGGACTCCAGGGCCCTCCTTGTGATGTTCAACACTAGGGCTGCTCGTAAATCCTCTCCTGAGAGCCTGGGAAGGCTCTGCCCAGAAGTGAATCCTGAACTGCACCTTGTGCTTTTCGTGACGAATTGTGAATTCTCCTCTGAACCCTTCGTAAAGTGAAAGGAGAGGAGAGAAAAGGGAAAAAACCAAATGAAAACATAGCTGCTCTTTTTCAAGATCATTTTTGTAGCTAGTGTCTATATGCAGACATTCCATGTATGAAAAGTAACTGCTGAGCAGTCATTCATTCTTTTTTTTATCATTTTTCTTCTTTTTAACCTTGAGAGGTTGGACTACATGATCCACGAGGTCCTTTCCAACCTGATGATTCTATAATTCTGCAATTGATTTTTAGCAGAAACTCTGACACCACTTCAAGGTCCTTAATCCTGGTGGGATGAGAAAAGCAGTTGTGGCAGAGGAACTGGGATTTGCATCAACCACACAGTAATGGGTCTTGTGCTGTCCTCCTGGAGCAAGGAACTGAGTGGATCCTCACAAACACCACGAATCTCCACATCCCTCTCCCCCTGCATTTACACCATCAGCACTTCCAGCCAAGTTGGAGGCTTTCAAACTTGTCACGGAAGGTTTTGCACCAAGATAATTATCAGCACCCAAGTTCTCAGAGGAGCAAAGGGACTTTCTTCATTATTTCAGTAATGCTCCCTAAAAATACATCCTATTATCTATGTTCGAGCACCCAAGTATCAGTCTACACCACATCCCATACAACTCCTGAACCCCTTGGCCAAACACTAAGTGATGGACTTGCATATCCAGCAAAGTCAGGCCAATTTGGCCATGAGCCAAAGAGCCCACAAGCATCCTTCCATCTGGAAACCAGCAGCACTTTTAGGAGCAGCCCATCTCTGTCCTCTTTGAATCTCATCAAGTTCCTCAGCACATTTAATGTGAGGGAAAAAAAAAAAAAAAGGAAAGGAAAGGAAAAACAAAGCCAAAAAAAAAAGGATTTCTTATATACAACAAAAAGCCCCCAAAGAACATTTATGACCAGGACACTGCAAAGGTTTCCAGAGGAGATTTGAAAATAATTTTTCCTTCCCCTCTTTTTTTCTCCCATCATAATGAGGAAGGTGAACTTCCATCTAACTAGAAATATCTCCATACAAATTAAGTTTTGTGCTAATTTAAATTTCTTCACCAGGAAGCAGATGCATTCAGAAGGCAGACGTAATTTATGGACTCTAGCAGCCGTTCTTGCAAAGTAAAAAAGAATACAATAAATTCTGGATTTAAATAGTTTCAAGCATCATTTTGGCTACACAGGGCTTGTTTTTTGTTCCGGACCCGTGAGAATACAAAAGCTTAATGAAAATTAATGGGCAAAAAAATGTTTTCATGGGCAAGACTCACAAATGCAAGTAACTTTTTAACAGACTGTCACCTTTTGAGAAATCAGCCAGCCCTGTTCTTTTTAACACTATGGAAAAAGGAAGATCCCCCCAACCTAATTGCTTTGTGCTTCTTGGATCAGATCTTTGCAAGTAATTCCAATAGCAACTGACTCTGCTAGAAGTGACACTTGGGCAACATCAGCAGAAACCCTTTGCTTCTGTTCAGCCTCATAACTCGTGCCTTGAGAGAACAAGTGCCAAAGAGCTTTAGCATCGTAATTCTGTCGAAACTGCTTAAATATTTGGCCCCCAAACTCAAATTATTATAATCAACACTAGTTCTCAAAATAAATTCACGGTTTCTCATAACTCTAGAAACTGGGTTGTCATGGTGAATATTTATGAAGTTGATAAAACAACCTTATGGGATGTGCTCTCGTTCAGATGTGTGTGATGCACAATAGGAATTTCTGGCTTTTCCTAGAAACTGGTCTGTTAAAAAGAACGGTTTCCACAGGCCCAGCAATTCCTGTGCGGGTCCACACCCTCTACATGTCCACAGCAACATTTCTTCCTTTGGGTTTTTGCTGGAGGAGCATCTGCACTTCAGCAGGGATCAAATAAAAACATTCCCAAGTAGCTGTGTACCTCTCAACAGTTAAATTTACTGACTGGGACAAGGGCCATCCGAAGTGACCGTGTCTCGTACCATGGCTTGCAAACACAAAGGGCTTTGGCTTCAAGAGTTTAGTTGACTTTCTTTTACTTAGCATATGCCTGAGAAAGCATCATTGCAATGAAGGAGGTTTTGCTAAAGGCATTTCCCAGCTCACTGGTATAACTCCAAATATTAGCTCCCTGTTGTTTTTTAATGGGAATTTTAATAATTTATCATTTGGATTACCAGAGCTGCCTTATCTATGCTACCTTGTTAACAAGTCTTAACGCTGAGCAAACTGACACTGAAAAAGCCACCTAAACAATTTCGTTCTCTATATTTACAGTTATAATTGTCAGCAGGCAATGTTCTTAGAATGCTCCGCCAAGTGATTTCACTTAATTTAAATTAACACTTTCACACAGACCCAGAGTGTCTCACCTCTAAAAACCTGAACGTTACTCACCGCCTAGAGAAGGAGTCACATTGTGGTTACAGAACTGACTGCCCCTGTTTGTTTTAATATCTGTGAAACTGCCCTTTTAAAAAGGTAACCGGCATATGTACAGAACCCCTGGAGGAAAACTATTCTTTAGTAATTTGGGGGAAGATTAACGTGCTCACCTTCGCATTTTAAACATAATAGTAGTTCTATACATTATGGCTTCATCACTTTATTTCAGACTCTTACTGGTTTCTTTCCCCTAAATAAGATGCCCGAGTAACAAACAGATTTCAGAACAGAAGATACACCATTAAAAACACGTCCCGGATGAGGGGCTGTGAGGCTGGTTGTGAAACACCACCAGAAGCTGCTTGAGCCCAGTTTTATCAGAATGGGAGATGGACAGTTACCCCGTGCTATCATTTGGAGAAGCACACACCAAAAAGACATTGCCTGGGACGTATTTTCAACTGGGTACCTGCCAACTCCATTGGACGAGCCTTGGGTCTGTTAGTGGAAGAGGCAGCAAACGATTGACGCTGCTCATCCCTTTCATTGCAATCACGATTGGAAATCATCTACCGTGCCCAGCCTCGGTTCTCTTTTTTGCATACTGAAGAGCCCTAGCTTATTCATCTATGTACAGAATCATTTGGTTGCTGCCTTCTTTCAGAGTGTTCCCAGCCTTGCTCTGTCCCATCAGGACACAGGAACAACCCTTGAACACAGTAACATCAGGATAACATCATGATGTTCTCCTCTGTTAGTTTCCTCATATTGACTAGGATTGCATTTCCTTTTTTTTCTTTTTATACTCCTCCCAAGCACTGAGCTGATATTTTTATCAAGATATGCATTACAGTGCTAATGTCCCATTCCCTCGTGGTAACGATCAGCTCAGAGCCCATCATTTCGAAAGCAAAGTACAAATTTTCCTCCAAATACACATCAATTTACATTCTCCACAGAGAACTTCATTTGCAACTGCGATGCCTGGTCACAAGCTCGTTTAGCCACTCTTCATAACCAGCCACCCTCACTAACCCCAGTAAGGCAGCATCCTCAGGAAACTTTGTCACTGCCCTAGTCACTCCTTTTTTTTTTTTTTTTTTTTTTAGAAAGTCAGGAAAAGACATGGAAATTTCAGATAAAACAGGTTGTGCATTGACAGGTGATTTGGCAGTAAATAAATCTTCAAACAGCAGCAACTTTCAAAGCTCTGCTGCCACAGTATCCTCCAAAGAGGAAACTTCAAAGTGGTAATTAGGTGTGTAGTTATTGACCTAATCTGCGTATAAAAGTCCATTTCTCAGGAAAGGCTTGCAGAGAAATTAGATTCTAGTAAGACATCTACATTTTTATGAACGTGGTTCAAAGAAAAGGAGACTATTGAGTTTGTCACCTAGTGCCATTTCATACATTGGTGCTTTCTAATGGCAGGTTTACAATGAGATAATCATGCGTGTTCTATTGATTCATTATTCATCGACCTGAGTAGATGTATCTGTTCCACTCAGCGTTGAAGAGCAATGTTTTAATATTAACAGAAATGTAGACTTCAAATACCAGCCAAAAAAATATTTCTTCATGATCCAGACCTTCAATAGTAAACACATTTCAGTATTCCATATTCCACTTCAAGCCTGGTAACACAAAAAGCCAAACCCAAAACAACAACAAAAATAAAAAAAGGCATAAAACCTCCCACAATCTTCGCTGTTGAAGAGCGGGGTGAATTTGATTTTGCTTATGAAAATGGAAATTCTGAACCGTCAGAAGATGAGAGCTATGTAAAGCAAATGGAAAACGACACGCTGGATCTCAGAGTCATAACTCAAGATTCAAGACCAGTTTAAGCATGATGGGGAAAACACAGCCTGTCATTTATACTGGATCTGTACCAGTCTGGTTGATCCGCTCGCGCAGTAAAATTCCTACTGGTATCATCACAGAGTACAGCAGGACTATTTTTCTCCCCTCACGGGGGGAAGGGTACGATAAGAAACATCCTGTAATTGTCTTTCAATTCCTGGATTTTTCTGTCCAAGTGCAGCACTCGCCTCATCTGTGAGCGTGTGTACACTGCCCACCCATGCACACACATCTGCACAAGCCAAAAAGCTCACCAAAATGGCTTTGTTCAGGTCCGAATTCCCTTTCATTTTTTCCCCCCCACCTACACATGAATTATTCTTTTTCATGTTGTGATAAACTGTTGTAGAATCTTAAAAGGCTGTCTAAGGATTTGCATTTTTCCTGTAGTTCTACCATCACGAAACAGATTTGCACCAACAGATTAGCCCTGCAAGGAAGAATGAGAACAAATACTTAAAAATAAATCTCGAGCTTAATCTTGCAGCTTGCTTCAGGCAGAAGTTGAAGTGCTGCTAGAAGGCTTTTGGTACCTTGCAGCTTGATTCTTCATCTGTGGTCTTTTTTCCCCTGATTTATTATGCCAACAGTGATTTTTCCTTTCACGTTCATCCTAATACTCTGCTTTATTACCGTGGTTACTAAGAAAAGTGCAGTAATAATGTTGTAATATTCTGAATATCCCCTGAGAAACGGAGCCCAACCTCCCTGGGAGCACGCGGCTGCAGAGATCTCTTGAGTGGCTCATCTGGAGAGGGACCAGCAAGAGGCACTGGGGGTCTGTGGAGACCTGGGGCAGAGGAGGGTACAGAAGGAAAGCCCATTGGCATGGTGGGGACAGGCTGAGGTTACATATGGACTGAAGGCTCAACTGCATGGTCTTGCTGGAGGATAAATCATACCCAAGAGGAGCACATAGTCACCTTTTGGGCTCAGAGAAATAAATTCACAGGCTACATGGAAATATTCAGACTTCTTTTTTTCCTCCTCTCCCCCCTCCTTACAGATATCTTCCTTTGAGCATTCCTACATCTCACCCTGGGCAAGGGCACCAAGTTTTAAGTCACCCAAGGCCCAGTGTTGCAAAGCCATGGCGTGCTATTCGTGCTTATGCGCGTGTTCATGCCACATCAAATTGCAAGACGAGCCTTTTACTTATTAGAACAGATGATTTACCATTTATTTGACAACACACACATTGGGATATAATGTCAAGAGAGTTAATAAAAAAAAAAAAGGTTGCTCAAGAAAGCCTACCATTTGTACTGCAATTATTTTTCTAGCTATAGGGTAGCGAGAAAATCCAAGTGAAAATTTCAACACATCTTGCATAAACCAGCAAGCTGAGCAGATTAACCAGTATCAGAAGTAGGAAAAAAAAATATATATATTATTTCTTCTGTGATCTTCAAGTAAATCCACCCATACAGCCCTCATTCAAGGTGAGAGCAACAGGAGGGAGAGGGAAAAAGAAACCCTCCAGGACAAAGCAAGTCTGTAAGCCCTTGTTTGGTTGGTGTAAGGCTTCGTGCTCCTGCGGTGCTGAAATGCAGCTCGGGGCCAGAAAAGCACCTCCTGAAAAGCTGCAGGTGATGGAGCTGTAGATATTTATAGGCTTAGACAATGTCAATCAGATAGAGCCATGGAGGGGGGGTGTGCGCTGGTTTTGCTTTGCTTGATTAAAAAAGAAAAGAAAAAAAAAAAGTCACTTGGCTTTCTGTTGTACATTGAGCTAAGAGATTACTCTGTTTCACCTCAGAGCTTCAAGTCTAAAAAAAGAAATGACGACAGACTCAGTAGGGCTGGTAAGACACTGAATCTTTTCTCAGAAGCCCTGAGCAGGACTCCAGCAGTTCCAGATACCCTCAGCCTTCCCCATCCACCCTGCTCTGCTGCAGGGCATCCTCCCACTGCCTCCACCCTTGCAGCCTTTTCCAGTGATGTTTGTTTGGGTTTTTTTTTTGGTTAGTGGGTTTTTTTGGCAGGATACATAAAGATTTTGAGATGACAGGATTAGATGTGGCTCAACAGGGTTTGAGGAAGCCCCAGAACATCTCCTTTAGAGTCACTCTAGCCGTGGCATTACTGCAAAGCTGGCTTCTCCCAGGAGCGCAGATCTCTAAGCCTTAACCACGTGCACTAAAGGGTCACATCAACCTTTAATTGTTATTGTGTTTTCAAGTAATAAGAAAATGTGTGTGCTGATGTTTAATGGACAGTGGAAATAGGATCATCTCCAGAGCAATTGTGTCTTGATTTTGCAGACTTGCCACTCTAAAGAGCAAGAGCCAGGATAAGTTAATCACAAATGTTGGAGGCAGACTAAAATTGATCTTTTCTTCAAAAGTCTCTAGGTCCCCCTAACCCTGCTCCTCAGCTTGCCACAGTCTTATCCAGCTTCACTGAGCTGACAGGAAAGCTTGTTCAGCTTCTCATAAAGCTCCTGTCGCTCATAATTTCTGTGGCTGCTCCATCCTGAAAAGCTTGAAAAGCTCTTCCTCCTCAAAGCTTTTCCCCCCAAGCTGCTCCAGAGCTCTCAGCCTCAACACTGTGTAGTGAAACCTGCCATGAGGCCACTCATATTATATATATATATATATATATATTTGAGATGCCAGTAAAAAGCAATGAAAAAAACCCAACAAACCCAGCCCTGACTTTGTGGGAGTCCCCAGTCTGACGAGACTATAACTGCTTGAAGTTTTTAAACAGGTTACAGCTTTCCCCAAGAGATAAAACTGCACTTGCTGCTGCTCGGCCAAGAACCTAATAGCAAATAATCCCAGCTGAGACATACCAGGGAAGTTTGATTCTGCAATCACAGGAGTAAAAAGCCTGTCATTCGGACCTGCTGGCTTTCAGCAGCATCCTGCCTCGGTCCACTGAATTTTCTTGCTGTGAAATCTGAAGGTGACTTCATGAACTGCAGTATCTTCAGCTCATCCAGAGGCGGTCAGTCTATAACGACTGCATTATACAATATTGGCTTGGTTTGCTTTGTTAATTCTGGCTTCCTCCTTTGAGATTTGCTACTGTGCTGTTGCAGATTAAATGCACAGAAGGGGATTTTTCATATTCCCAGTTTCCTGAAAACATACGTCTTTCGGAAGCTTTGAAAGACAGGTCCAATAGGACAGAAAATTAAGGTCCCATCTCCTAAACACCACAGGATCAGATTAAAAAAGTAAAAGAAAAAAGAAAAAATTCACAGTGTTCACAAACAAAAGAGCTGCACATACTGAGCAGCCCCAGATGATGTCAGCCAGGAAAGGCAAAACCAACCCGTTCATTTTAACACTGAGTTTTGCCACCATTTCAAAGACATAGATTTGGACTTAACCCTGAGATCTCATTAAGATCTTGAGCAACAGAAGCTGGTCTGGGAACAAAACCGCCCTTGATGCACCCACTGGAGCTGCTGGTGGACATCAAGACCTCCCTCCTCCTTCCCATCACTCCAAGCAATGCAGCAGCAAGCAGAGGACCTTGACGGACGTACTCTCCAAGCAATAGCCAGGGCAAAGACCAAAAACATGCCCCCAGTTTAATATATGCTTGTAAATACTTCCTACCTCTTTCACTGCGTGACGGGGATCAGCAGAAAGACACCTCAGGATCATTAATAGATCAGGCAGGCTGATCACGTAGCCTCCATTTCCACTAATGAGCCTATTAATTTGTGCTCTAAGAGAAGCCTGGCTGGTCAATGAGAAGACTGAAGCCTTTGATAGAGCGTGCAAAACAAGATAGTCTGGGGGACATTTATGTGGGCTTGCTCTGAGGTAGCCTAGGCAGCTGGGAGCATCGTTTCATGTGCCGTGCAAGATGCAACACGGCTGTGCCTTGCATGCTGTGATAACAGTAATTTGAGGTTTTGGATGGCTCCAGGAAGAAAAAAAAACCCAACAACAAACAAAGCCAAATCCACACTCACTAAAAATCCCCAGGGGTAGTATCACCAGTGCTGGCCCTTGGGTTTATTAGATGCAATCTTGTTCTGGAGCTCCATATCCAGCCTCTCTCCAAACTAAATACAAATGCTGCATAATTATCTCTGAGTAAAAGAAAACCCAAATACTTAGTCACAGGAAAACCCTTTTCCTCACCGCCTGGTGTCACCGCACAGGTCTCTGCCGTGAGGGACACGGGAACCCAAGGTAGAGGCCACCAAGAGCAAAACTGAGTATGACTGAAGTCACAAGCACGAAATGCCAGGAAAAAAAAAAAAAAGCACAGAAAAAAATAAAAACCAAACCACTTTCCTTTTAAATGCCGGCATCTTTTCTCCATCTAAGTGTCAGAAAGGACAAAACCTCCATTTGCCAGAAGCTTGAGATTTTCTGTCATCAAGAAGCAAGATAGAGCCCTTAGGTTCACACATGAAAGAACCAGCCCGATTATCTCTCTGCTTTTCAAGGTGCTTTTACAGTGCCTTCAATTTTTAAAGTTAGCCCGTTACTCCAAAGATGTTTCACAGAGGTGAAACGCCCCGTTTTTGCCAACTTTAATACGAGAAGACTGTAAGAAATACCACTATCATCACACAGAACCACTGCCAGGCTACAATAAGGTCACAGGAGTGAACTTTATTGACCGAAAAGCTGGAGAAAAGGTCGAATGGTCACCGAGAGTCACATAGCTGCAGAGTCGGGCTGCGAGCGTGCGCACGGTGGGGCGAGGGGGGAAGCTGCAAGGAAACGTTATATAAATGTTAAGTTGAGGCATTAAGGCAGCATCGATGGTTCTGTCTCTGGAAACTGCAGTATTAACAGGAGATACCTGTCAGAATCTGGAGATTCAGGTTTGAAAAAGGAAATGTTGGCACGGGGTGTTCGGCTGCTCCATTTTTCGGGGACTGCTGGAAGCAGTAAAGGTCAAATCACGACTACTACAGAGAACTCTTTACAAGTGGATAAACTTTGGCCATGGGAAGGAAAGGTCAGCTCGATAAGGCTCTGTAATCTCCCTGAGACAGCCAGTGCTGGGTGTTTGACAGATGGCAAAGATCGTTCCGTTGCTGGGGCAGTTTGGGGACTATCAGCAGGTCCTGGCCACGCAAAGGGAAACCATCCCTTCCACTCCCAGTGTGAAGGGGAGGTATGGCCTGGGTTCATTTTAACCACCTAGCTCTCCAACAGACCCTTTGGTAAAGCATTACAAGCTACCACAAAACATAAATCCTGAACTCAAGCCTAGAAGTGACAAGCAGTTCTCCTAAGCCAGGGCTTTCTCTGGTTCTTCGAGCACTCCCTTACTGGGCAGCTCAATTTATAGGCAGAGGAAGGCAACACATCCTGGGACTGCATCAAACCAAGTGTGGCTGGCAGGTTGAGGGAGGTGATTCTGCCAATTTACTGGAGCAGTGTGTCCAGCTCTGGAGTCCTCAGCACGAGAAGGGCATGAAGCTGTTAGAGCAAGCCCAGAAGAGTCCATAGAAATGCTCCAAGGACTGGAACCCCTCTGTTGGGAGAGCTGGGCTTGTTCATCCTGGAGAAGGCTCTGAGGAGACCTTCTTGGGGCCTCCCAGGACTTCAAGGAGGAAAAAAAAAAGATATTTTTCAAGGAGGCTTTCTTGCCTACTCCAGAAACTCAAACTCTCTAACAAAGAGAAAGATCACAGATCATAGAATCATTAAGGTTAGAAACAACCTTCAAGATCAAGTCCAACTGTCTATTAAACATTATTATGACCACTACATCATGTCCTGAAGTGCCACATCTAGGTGTTTTTTGAACCCCTCCCTGGGCAACCTGTTCCAAGGCCTCACCATTCTCTCAGGAAAGATTTTTTTTACCTAATATCCATCCTAAACCTCTCCTGGTGCAACCGAAGCCCATTTCCTCTTGTCCTATCACTAGTTAATTGGGAGGAGAGACCAACATTCACCTCACTCCCCCAGATAGTTGTAAAGAGATCGTTTGTTGCAGACTATGTTCCCATATTATGGGAAAACACGAACTATTGCTTGTTACAACTCTACTTGATACTGGGAAATACTTGGGCATCTGCAGGAGGACTGACCGCTGGGAAGGAGCTACCATCAGAAGGAAAAACATCGTTACGAGCCCAGAGAACTTAATTATCACTAAATTTAGCACAGGGGCAGGAAAAGCTCTTGAGAAAGTAAATGGATTTCTATTTAAATCTTACGTTTTCCGTTTGCAATTTCACCGGGCAGAGAAGCAGCACAATGCGTTCCATCACTGCACGCTGGACCCACTCTCCGGTCACTGCTCATCGTGCCGTCGTGCATTTAGGCTGTTGCATGTTTTCAAACCCAGAACATCAGTAGCGTGGGCTTCGTGAGACGCCCCAGAGCAACAGCCCTGTATACAGTGCAGGTGGAGGAGCTTTGCCCTCGGCCTGATTCTTCTCAGGAGCAGAACAAGCTTTTCTACTCTCCTCCCATCGGATCCTTCCATTTAAATATTAAAAGGCTTGGAAAAAAAATATATTCAAAGCACATTTGAGACCATCACCTGGCTAGAATCTAGACACAGACCCAGCTAGAAGAACAGGCTGCTCTTCCTCACACCAAAGCACCGAGCCACCCATTTATAGCAGTTTCATATAAAGGATTTTTAAGGACCTAAAGCAGTTTGGATTGCCTAGTTTCATTTGCTATTTGACACAGCACATTGAATATCCCCTCTCCTTTCCAGTGCTGATGAACATAACTCCTGGCTGTCCAAAGACACCTCTGGTAGAAATCAGACCCCAAAACCTTAATGGGAGAACTTCAAGAAAGAAAGGACCCACCACATTTATAGGTAAATGCTTCTGGTCACCGATTTTCCTTTGGCCTCATTTCCTACTCACATTCATCTCTTCCTGGCATCTGAGGTATAAGGGCTGTCCAGGAGAACCTGACCTGATGCCCTGTGGGAAGACAGTGCAGAAAGGGCTCTGAAGATGCTGAGGGGCTGGAGCATCTCTGTGCTGGGGCAAGGCTGAGAGCCCTGGGGATGTTCAGCTGGAGAAGAGCAGCCTGAGAGGGGAGCTGAGCAATGCTGAGCAAGAGCTAAAGGGACCCTGTGGGGCAAGAGGATGGGGCCAGACTCTGCTCAGTGGTGCCCAGAGACAGAACAAGTGGCACTGGGCACAAACTGGAATCCAGGAGGTTCCTTCTGACCAGGAGGAGAAACTTCTTTGATGTGAGGGTGTGGGAGCCTGTGCCAGGCTGCCCAGAGAGGCTGTGGAGTCTCCTTCTCTGGAGAGATTCCCAACCCGGCTGGACCCTGCGCTGCTGGGCCCCCTGCATTGCTGGATGGAGCAGGGGGGTGCCACCAGTTCATCTCCAAACCCCACCATGCTGGGATTCTGTGAAGAAAGAGTGCAGTGAGATGAGCTCACAAACCCTGCAAAGGGGATGTGCTGCCGCAATTCCTCCCGGGTGAAGTTTCCTCACAGAGCCTCGTGGCATCGAGCACAGGCAGGGTGCGTCTGCAAGGACCACAGAGTTTTCTCCATGAAGAAACCTGGATGTCTTTCCCATTTTTTTAATTAAAAAACCCCAATGAAATCCCCAATAAGAGTGGAGGAAGCGGTGAGCCGAAGGCATGCTGCACGCAACAGCCCTGGTTGAGAAGAGCAGTCTGAAGACAGGATCCAGTAGCGAACACTGCCCTGCAAGAACGTGGCAGCTAATTAGCAGTGGAGTGCAGTGCTGTTGGTCTTTTTAAAGGATCAAAGACAACGAACCAGGGAGACTAAGCCTGAACTACCACGCAGCCTTTGGACTCCACCGCAAGCACCGATTCATCCCTTTGGTCCTTTCCTGCACAACTCCCACCCACCAGCCACGCTCTGCCCAGGCTCTTTGAGAAGGTGGGAGTCACTCGCAGGGGTGATGGGTTTCCTCGCTCATTATCTCTGCCACAACAGGCGTTGCTGAGGCTCTCTTCAAAGCTCGCCACACGCACCGCTCGTCTCAAAAGACAGGCCAACTTTGCCAGTCGATTAGCTCAGCAACACACAACCTACTCCTCAAAAGGAGGGAGTGGATGCCACGAAAAACACGCCTGCAGAAAACAAAACAACCCGCCGAGCTGCAGAGGCTCCCCTCTGTAACCTGCAATTTCACCAGCACTGTCATCTCCAAGAGATGCTGCTCCTCCACTGTCCAGCACAGCTATCAATACAGACTCCCCAGTCCACGGTGGCAGCTCATCGTGCCTCAACGCCGCCGATCCGTTTCATTACGGAGCGGTTTAATAACCAGGAATGGAAAGAGAGCAAGGCACTCACAGGTGCTTTGCCAAGTTCTGAGAACAGTAAGCAGAAAAGACAAAAAAAAAAGATTAAAATATCACGGCGAAGCCTCCATCCCTTCGTCTGGCAAATAATTAGAAATACGGGAGATGGCGTTACGCTTTCTAACTGGGCTGCGGGAACGGCTTGGGGGAATACAACCCAACGACATGAGTTTATCATGGCAAGGCAGCTCTGGAGGGTTGCAGCGTGCCAAGTCTAAATGGGAACCATTTGTTTCCCTTCTGCATTGCAGCAGAAGCCGCCGTACTTTGCGCGGGAGCGTCGGTGACAGCCTCCAACTGTTATTTTTTTTTAAATTAAACGCCGTGCCTACCGAGTTAATAGGCGTGCAGTCAGTGAGGTTCCTCTAGAAGTTCCTGTAATAGCGCAACGCTTTGTGGTAAGAGATAATAAAATTTGACAAAGCTTTCTGTAATTACTGCTCTGTTTTATAGGATATTACTGATACCCGTACGGTGCTGCTCTTGTAATGAATGACACGTCACCTAGAGCCTGCTGCTTCCCTTGGCTGATGGCAGGCAAAAGCAGCTGAGCTGAAACACCTAAGTGGGTTTGCTGAAAAGCTGAGAAGCTTTACTCTTTGTGAGCATGTGAAGAACAAAAACTCTGCCTTTCTAGGCAGTCCCACGAGTCCGCATCCCCCTGCCAACACTGATTTCCATAACGCGCTCCGCCGAGGTCTCACCTCGGCACCTCGTGGGAGCAGAATGGAAGGCAACGCTTGCACATAGAGGGGTGTTTTGCTCAGAAAACATTCATCATTAGGTGATGCAGCTCCAAGATGGGCACTCTTCCAGCTCATGGGAGAGAGGAAACTGGACAAGTCTGCTCTGACCTAAGAGACACCGGGATGGTCACGTGGTGGAGGTGCAGAAAATGCTGGAGCCTTTTAACCCTCTAATTCTCATTTCCCGCAACAAATGTTACATAGAGGACGGCTGCGGAATCTACCCCAAAATTCCCAAGCCAGATCTCCACTCCGCTGCACCTCCCCTTATGCTGCTGACTGGCCCCTGCACCCCTGAAGCTCTGTCTGTACCAGCTTTCCCTCCTGCTCCTTCTTTGCATCCTAACCTGCATTTCATCTGGTCCTGAGAGCAAGGAAGACTTCAGAGGAGCTTTAAACAATTGGTTTTGTCCTACTAAATTAAACTGGCTATTACAGAACAATAGCTTCACCACTGGACTATAGCAGGTGAATAAATTTTCCTAGAGCAGGCTGGTTTTATTCCATCACCCCCTTCTCAATGATACTTTGTCCCCGGCCTTGCCCCGACAGATTTTTGTATGCAGAACTTTTTCCAGATGGCAGATTCAGCGCAGACAGTCATTTACATAATTTAAATCTGCTTACTAGCATAAATTATATCAGAGCTCATAGTGGGTTCTTTGCTGGGCTCTGCGTGCTGCTCGCACCAAGGTCTCGGCAGCGCCGGTGCCCGGTGATGGATCGCGGGAGCCCCAGAGAGCCGCGCTGGGCTGCGGGCTCAGCGATTGCACGGGGCAGCTCTGCAGGTGGAAGAGCTGAATCAGAAAGAAATTTCTTCAGGGCCATAATTCATATCCAAACGTGCCCCAAAACAGCAGCATTACTGGGTTAAAGTGAACTCCATTAGCAGGCATAGCTGGACGGCTGCTCCGGTGTGAGAAGGTCAAGGAGAGCTTCTTGTTACACGTTTTCCCCGTCTCACAAGGGAAAATTCAAAATGGGTTATATATAGAAAATAGCTTCCACACAGGCTGAAATGAACACACTATCAGTGACTTTATTCTCCTGTACCATCCCTACACAAACTATGCGTTGGAGCCTTTGTTATTTAAATAAAACAGCTTTCATTTTTAGCTCCATTTGCTAGCTTTCAAGAAAACCCAATATCCCTCCCTGCAAATATTTTGCCATTGAAACCTATTTATGGTTAGGGCATTGGCCTTTATTTGGCAAAACCACACAAGTACAGCTCAAAAATCAACACTAAGGAAAACATCTCGGGATCTTCAGGAGATCATCACACTCTTATTCCAGATGGGGTTCAAAGGGGGATCTGTACCAAGACCAGAGCATTTGTCCAGACTGGTACAATGCCCCTGTACGTACACGTGTGGGCATGGATACAAACCACGATCAGCAGGTCAACACAACAAGGAAATCCTGGCACCTTCCCATCCCTCCCCGTGTCTCTGTGCTGCACAATGTTTCAGAGAACAGCTCAAAAGCAAAATAAATAATGAGAGAGCTATGTTTTGTTGAAAAATCAAAAGGACCAGCTCCAAGAAAGCCCAGTTGCTTGCTCTCCAAGAAATTGTGGACAAAGGCAACGCAATTATTCCCACTGGGCTGAAAATGAGCAGAAAGGAAGCAATAAACACCTAATTTAAGACTTTTGGTAAGAGCATCTCAAGCTGCTCTGAAGGGCTATTAAACCAGTGCAAGAGCATAGCTACGCTGCTCTGCATAGGTCTGCTCTCCTTAAACCACAGGTAGGTAAGAGTAGAAAACATATTCCAGTAGCAGAGGCAGGTCTGCTGATAAGAACATACAAATATCAAGTTTTCTACTGATTTTACAAGGGAAGACTTCCATGTCACATGTTAGTGCCTACAGAAATTCTTTCTGTATATGAGAATTTCTCCTCTTTGCAGATTGGTAGAGTAATGAAGAGCACACATTTGAAAAAGCGAGGATAGAAAGTTATGCTGACCACCAAAGTCCATCAGGTGCAATGCTTTCCTAGCCCAATGACCTCTGCCAGGAAGGTCCAGAGTATACTGGGACTAGCAGAGATATCACACATGATATATGGAAAAAAAAAATAAAAATATCAAGCCTGGAAAGACGGGATAAGCAAAAATGTCTTAGATCTTACATGTACAGCATGAAAACAAAAAAGGGATTTCACACTGTCAGCATTTAAGTTGCCAGAATTAAATGCCAAATTAAATGCCAGAATTGACATAGCCTGACCCAAACACTCAGCCACCTCAGGCATTCCTCGTACTTTTTCTAACTATACAGTTTAATTCTCCCGCACCTCCACCCTATTCCATAGGATGGAGTCCATCAAAGAGAAAACTATTCCAAGAAAAGCCATTTTATTCTGTAAGTGATATTTTATGCTATACAGCTTACTTTCTCCTCTTTGTCTGGTGAGGGAACAACATCTTTGTACATACATTTCAACCCTCAGTCTGAATCGTTACATTTTTTTCTAGTCTTTTCTTATGTGCTCATCACAATATCATCAGGGCATTTCATTACCTAGCCTGGGGAAGAAATGGAAGCAATTTCCATTTCACACAGTGAATCAGAGGTACAGAAAGACCAAGAGCAAAGCTTTTCCTTCATTTTGGGTACACGGTCTGGAGTGGGGAAGGAAAACTGGAGAATACTTCAATGCACTTACAGTTTTCAGATGTGACTGCTCAGACTCCAAGGTCATTAACTGGGCATCCAGGAGAGCAAAGTTCACACCAGAATCTCCAAGACATGACCTGAGTGACCCCCACCCCAAAATGCTGTCTTTGAGATGAGCTAGGAGGACAAGATCCCCCCCCATAGTGTTCAAATCCACTAGATGGGATAATGCTCTTCATCTAACTGCACACCTTTGAAAATCCACCACCAGCAAGGTAGGGCTCAGCCAGCTATGACCTCCTGCTTGCTGTAGCCCTGCTTTTTCTCCAGGACGTGTGTTCACAGCCCACCTCTCCAGTCACCAGAAACCAGGCTGAGATCAGGGCAATCACTTCTTTAGAATGCAAAGTGAGACGCTGATCAGGAACACGCGTACGTGTGGCCAGCTGGGATGAGATCACTCAAACCAGAAACCTACTGGCAACGACAAAAGTTACCCACCTTCTAGAGAGCTCCGGTTTATACCAAACATAAGTTTCTGCCCTGAAATGCACCCGGTAGCAACCGAAACATGAAAGCACTCAAAACAGAAATGTGCTGGCAAACATGAAATGCAAATGTATTCATCTTCCAGAGAGCCCTGCGATGTGCAGAACATAAGTCTGAATCCCAAAATAATACCCAGTACCAACTAAAACACACACACACACACATTTCCCCACATCTTGTCTTGCTTCTATCAATTTAGCAGCACAATGAAGCAATTTCCACCGTTAACATATGCACCGTATTAAGGCTAGCCAAGATTTCACATTCTTTTGTTAATTTGGCAGAGGGGAAAGACACAATAGAAGAGAGCCCTACGATTTGCAGCCATCTGTGATACTGAAAACAGTAATAAACTTGAAAAGTGCTGTTATTATACATGTTATCACTCCTCGCAAGCCAATGTCTTCAAACATTTATGCCTTTTACCTCCAAATTAATGCCTCTTAATTTCTGTACAAAGAAAAGCGTTTTCAGGCTTCTCTCCCCATTATATGACCATTAATCTCACCCACTGGTTCGAGCTCCCTTTGTACAATGCCATATCCAGTGATCTCCGACGGTGTGAAAGTCAGAGTCAGTTATAAATGTAAGATCCTAAATTACTTAATGCTGTTATTTTTGGGGCTGTGACAGGCACCAGTGGTACACCGTGTCTTAGGCCACTTCATCTTCACGCAGAGCAGAACACCTCCCAGCCCGACGGGGCACATCCGTCACCGAGCTCATCGCTTCGCTTCTCAAGTGAACACAAAGCTCCCCAACAGACAATTAAACCGATATTTTAAATTAAAAATTTATACAAGAATATTCATAGGCTTCTCCTAGTGACAGGTCTGCACGTAATTGCTTCCCCCACCCCTGCTTGGCTATGTTTGCTGTCCTGGTGATGAATCTCCCATCTACCTTCTGCTGGGGAAGAAAATTACACAGGCTTCTCAGCGTGCGAGCACCACGGGTCACATCTATCATCCTCAGGCCTCTGTTTTACTTTTAATTACAACACTTCACTCGGGAACGTTACTTCAAATCATAAACCTAAAGGAGAAAGTAGCTTTTAATTTGCAGAGCAGCCATTAAATTCTCTGCTCCGCTGACGTTAATTTGCTGGCGCTCTTTGTGCTAAGGAAGAGATGATGTTACCTTCCTTTCAGACATCGTGAAAAGAGAAGTTTGCCCAAAGTCACGATCACTTGAAAATTAGTTGGGTTTTGTGTCCATGTGCTTCCTGCGACACCACGTTTAACTCTGCTGAGAATCGCTCGCAATTAGCAGCAATGCTTTTAAATGGGTAACTCAAGATCAATCGTTTTGCCTGGGATATACATTTCAGCTTTAACACTCTGGTTTCGTTTTACCCAGTTTGAGTCTTTACTATGTATAAGCAGATCCCAGTTTGGAGGGGACCAGCAGGGTGAGGAGTTGGACACAAATCTAATAGGTTGCTGAAATGCATACAAAAAAACCCTAAAAATAAATTTAAAATAATAAAAAAACAAAAAAAAGAGAGGGACTTGCACATGTACACCCCTTGGCTAAAGCCTAAACATCACCAGTGCTTCCAGCCAGCTTTTGCCTCTGTTGCATAGAGCGTGGACGTTTTCCATCAGGATTTTGAAGTGGTCACGCTGCCGCCCACGTTTCAGATCAGTCCCCACCACAGCGTTGCTGTTCAATGGAACACACCCCACCAGTTGATGCTGGTTTCATTGGGATGCCTCCCATGTTTCCCATAGAAAGGAGGAAAGAGAGGGGCTGGGAGCTCGGGATGTTCAGGGAGAGAAAAACCAAGAAGGCTGACTATTTAAATATTACTTTTTATTTTAGGCACTGAGTCTAAGCACCTTAGAAAAAACTGAACTCTGCACTCTCTAGGTTCTGGGAAGTTTTATACTCAAGGATCTTTTGTTGCGGATACTTGGTTCAGTTCTGAGCTGCAAATATGGTTTGCCCAGAGGAGTTGTAGGTTCCTCATCCCTGGAAGTGTTTAAGCCCAGGCTGGCTGGGGCTGTGAGCAACCTGCTCTAGTGGGAGGTGTCCCTGCCCATGGCAGGGGGGTTGTCATGAGAGGAGCTTTAAGGTCCCTTCCAACTCAAGCCATTCTGTGATTACATTTGAAAAAAAAAAAAAAAAATCTCCCCAAATTAAAAGGCAAAATCCCACTCCATCTACAAAACCAGTAAGACTTCCATAGTTGAGAGATGAGTCTCGCTATACAAAGCACCTTCTACCTCTTCTTGGAGGTAGCAAAACAGGTAGGACACGGCAGACCGGCCCCATGTTGATATATGTCTCTCAGAAAGCGAGAGGATAATCCAGCTGCTGTGTGATTTATGTCAATTTTCATAGCAAATCTGAAATCATAAGACCAAAAAATACACAGGTTTTTTGGTGATGCAAAGATCTTTCTTAGTATTTTTTAAATACACGGAAAGGAATTTTAAATGTCCTCAGCGTTTGCCTCGGACCGTTCCTGGGAAGGTTGACAGAGAAACCAACATTGCTGTTCATGAGGACTTTACTTTCAATGAGAACAGAGAGGACGAGCTTTTAGGTTTCTCATTTGAGATTTGAGGATTATTTTTCTCCCTGCTCCCTTTCTCACATATGTGAGAAATGTGACATTCGACATACCGTGCGCATCACGCTCACGCCCGTGAAATTCAGATGAGTAATGTATGACCCAGCCAGCAACGACAATGCTCGTTTCCCACCTGAAGCAAAAACCCATGCCAGTTCTAGAGACTGAAGCGTTTAAGCTCAGCCCAGATGCAGGCACCACAGGACCAGCAACATAAAGGGTTTGGAGCATCTCAGTCAAGGCAGCGAGAATGACAAGAGAACCGCAGGGGAGATGCTTCCTGAGGTAGGAAATAGTATCCCTCTGCCACTTTTATTTCCATATAAATCAAAAGTTGCCCACCTAGGAGAGCTGCTGGTGCCAAATTACCTTTGTGCAATGAGCTTTTGCTCAAGGAGAATGAATTCTTTAAGATCCACCTAAAATCCAGTTACCTTTTGCCAGAATCAAGACTATTTGCCATGGAGCACCAATGCAGAATCACCTAAAAATGACTCTCATGCTGCAACCCTGTGAGTCTGAAGAGATGCACGTGATGCAGACATTCTCTTAAAAAAATAATGATAATAAAAATAAAAAAAACCTTGCTTAAAGAACTGATCATTTATTCAGTAACAAGCATGTAAACCACTTGAAATACTTTAAAACCAGGTTAATTGAAGCTGTTTAAAGTATTAATAGGAAACCCATCTGAAGTATTTATACATTTCTGGAAGCAGCTGGTTTACACTGGGTTTTAAAAATAAACTTCGACAAATATTCTTCAACCGCGTTTTATTAAATGTAAATAAAATTCTGAAACAGGGACAAACAGGCAGCAGTTGAGGGGCAGCTGAGCTGCACATCGCATGCAAATCAACCCCCTGCCCGAATATCGGGATTTATACGTGCGGCATTCGGGAATAAAACGAGCAAAACTTTCACAGCTTGAAAAGAGCTTTGCAGGGCTCCACAGTATTACTTTTATTACTGATACAGAAAAACCAGATGAGCAGCAAGGGAGCAAGATCTGCAGATGCTGCTCGTGCTCAGTCAAACCGAACAGAGACCATAAAGAACGCTGAAGTCTGGTGGACATGAGGGCAGATTAAATTTACCATTAACAAATGAAATGCAGCAGACACTGGAAGATGTAATTGGATTTGCATGGGAAGTTAATGGCAGTGATGCTGGGATGTTAGACCCAGGTTCCTTCATTGAGAAGCAACAGCCTGTAGACAAGTCGCAGGACTGGCCAGGCTATGGATGTTCTTAGAGTATTTTTTTCCAACCTTAATGATTCTATGGAGAAATCTCCTTATCTCCAGGGGAAGTGTTGGAGCTTCTCCCACCCAAAGGGGACGAAGAGGAGCAGTCCCCATAAATCCTCTGGCACATCACAGGGACCGTAGACCCAGGTCCTTCAGCCGCTCCTCACCACCCTTGTGCTCCAGCCCTATCCCCAGCTCTGTTGCCCTTCTCTAGCCACGCTCCAGCCCCTCAATGTCCTTCTTACATTTTTTTTCTTAGGTTTTTTTTGTTGTTTAAGAAGGACAACAAAACAAACACAACCCCCAGAAGCTGCTTTGCCTGTCATCCCCTCCGACAGGTACCTGCAGCCCCAGCAGTGCTCCCAAATGCCTCTCCTTCCCCACATCTTCCAACCGGGTCCCAAAGATGATGATTCCATTGCTTTCCATGAAGCTGATCAATTGAAGGGAGGGTTTTTTGGCCAGCAGCTCTCACGTGCTAACCCTTCTGCAGCCAAGAAACCAAGAGAGGTGAGCTCACCCTCGCAGGGAATGACTTTGGTAACTTTTTGAGCACTGACTGCTGTGCAAACCTTCTCAGTGAAATACCAAACACACAAGGTTGTGGGTTTTGTTTTTTTTTTTTTTGTTTTGTTTTGTTTTTTCCTGAGGAAAGGTCATTCCTGTACAGCCATTTTTCAGCTCCACTTAATTGTGCTTTAGGAAGTAGGTTAACTAAACCTCATCACTCAAAAAGCCTGAGGAATGACTTTGCTTTCAAAGCTGTGCACTCTGTGTTCCTCAAGAGCCCAGGTATGTAATTTTTCAGAGGAGAAATGCCAAATGGTAATTAGCTTAAGTGATGCAATTTTCTTCCAAGGATAACAACAGTGGCTTGCAGCATCTGACATCTGGCGACCTTTGCAGCTGCAGCTCCATCTCGGAGAAGGATGTGAAAACAAAAAAAAAGGGAAAAGAGAAGCCCTCCAGCTGGTGACAGAGGCAGGTCCACCATGACCCACTCCTGTCACAGCAGGTACCAACAAATCAGCAATGGGATCCAAGTACACCCTTGGTTGCCTTTCACTGTGTTACAGGTCGCGATGCCCCGTTAATCTCCACATCCCTTGAGTTTGTATTCAAGATATAATTTTTTCCTCCCCTCGTGCTTTCATAAGAGACATTTATTTCCCGGTTTAAATATGAAAACCTGCAATAGCTTACATGGCACAAGATGGGCCACGGGCAGAGCTGGCCACATGGCATCATACCAGCCGAGATGGGGCATCTGGTGAACTAGCAAAGGCATTACCAGTCCTCAGGCTCCTCCTGCAGCACCAGTGTCTGACTGGTACTCAAGTATCAACGCAGAAGGAGCTGCTTATTCAAAACTGATCAACCAAGAGCAAGGCAACAGGTTATTAAGAAGGGTCTAAACACAAGAGCTGGTGGGTTTGCTTTGCACTCACGACTAGCCTCTTTCCAAAGGGACGTGAATTCAGCTCATTAGGCCATTTGTCGAGGTGTGGCCGTCATTCCTGCCGCTTCCTGGTGAGGGATGTGTTGGCAGGCAGCTAGAGCATAATCACCAGCCATTGCTGCTGAAAGATTTCCAAACCTAATGTTTCTGGGATTATGCCCAGGATGGCAAAAGAAAGATCAAGATCAGCTACCTCCGGTGCTGCAGAAATCGATGCGAGGAGATCTGCCAAGAGGCAATCTGAGGCAGGACTGTGGGAGATGTTAACGTGCCATAATTTGTTTCACGCTTATCAAGAAGCGGCAAGATGCACTCAATTAACACAGAGTTAGGACTCACTAACATGGCTGAATGCCTGGCAGGACTTGGGGAAAGGAAAAAAGTTGCTCCAAATGGATTTTCCTCATTTTTGATCAGTCTCAGATCAAGCGGAGTTGTCAGGTATAAGAAAATGCTTTTTTTTTTTTTTCTTTTTGGTGTATTCTAGCATCATAAAAAGATGTCTCTGTTCCTTAAACAATGTTAGTAGAGAAAAGCCTACAAAGCAGGTTTTCATAATAAAAAAAAAAAAAAGGTAACTTTCATTTCCTTGTAAATCAATTTACCTTTTCCTTAGGAGCTTCTCAAAACACTCCTGTCAAAAACACAATTCTTGTTTTCCAGAACCAAAAGCCCCCATCCTGAGCTGTTGCACCAGGTGTGCCTCTGGACAGGAGACATGGAGTCCTTGCCACTTACTTTCAAACAAGGAGAAGTTGATTATGAGACCCTGGAAACAGACATTTCCTACTGTACAATTTATCCATCAGGAAAACTGGAGCTCTGAAGGGCAGGGACTAGCATCTCACAGAAGTGATCCCTCCAAAGGGTATCCCAAGATTATTAAAAATTAATAAGCTTCACAGTGCTGGACCATATCACATCTCGCTCAAACTTTACCATGCCGTGGCTTCCAAAGAGGGTTCGTTTGTCTGCAATTAAACTGGCTGCAGGTGACCCCTGTGACTCCTCCAGGGGATGTGGAGCTACCCAATGCATCTTTAGCACAGGAAATTGCTTTTGAGTCCCACCCCTGCCTACATTAAAAGCTTGGTCAGGATTATAGATGACAGTTCATACCTAACTCATCCATCTGTAAAAATATCAGGAGATATCTGACTTCACCCATGGCTTGGAAACAGAAATACCATGGACATATAACAGCACCAAACAGGTATCACGACGACCAAAACGGTACCAAAATGCTACGTAGTTTCTGGACAAAGAGGCAAACTGCTTCTTCTCAAATCTAGAGCTTAGCCAATGTCTATCCCCAAAACAAATAATACGTTGCACTCTTCAGGGACACAAAGATACCCCGTGAACAAGGTCAGAAAGTACTGCCCATCCACTCATATAAAAGTTTGATGAAATACAACCATTAAATTTCAAAGCAGCAACACAACCAAGGCCAGGCCAGGTCCATCCTACTGACATCTACTCCAAGAAAACACCCTAGCTTATAGGACCTGTGGAGGAAAGGTCTCTGAGCCTTTAGGGCACAGTCACAACACCCAGCACAAGGAATCGCAGAAGCTCTGCGTGCACAACGTGGTTGTAACCTGCTTGCTCCCATATTCACGTTCTGCCCAACAGCATCTCAACAGCCTTTCCCACTCCCACCTCCCCGCAGCTCTGCTTTCCAGAGCGCCCCAGGATGAACGCAGGAGCACACCAGACCCACCTGGGACCCTCGCAGGCAGTGAGAAAAGCAGCCCTCTCTCTCTCCAGAGTCTGCAGGATAGTTCTGCATGGTAAGTAACATATTTCCCCCCTGTGACATGCTTTAATATTCCTTCTTCTCAGGCGCAAACGTGAAAGATAAATAACCAGAGGAGATCCTTCTCCCTTGAGCAGACCGTAGACATCCCCAGCCCTTTCAAGGAGAAGAAAACCACTCTCTTACCTGCTTTTCCCCACCACTGCTCAGGTATGACACTGAAACAGAAGGCAGAGGATGGGTCTACCACCTGGCAATGCCAAGGCCATCCTGCTCCCTCCCAGCTCTGGGAAGCACTGTTTTTTTACCCAAGGGACCAGGCAGGGAAGGAAGCAGTGTTGACTCCCACCAGACAGGGGGTGGAGATGCTGGCAGCTCCATAATCAGCTTCCTCCACCTTCAGCCAACCAGGCTGGGGCTAATTACAGGTATTTCAGGTGCAGCAATAAGAGTCATTCCAACAGACAACCCTGCAGCAGATGGCTCTCTTGGTTTTAGCTTGAGGCACCGAGGTTGGAGTGGGTGCACTAAGATGAGAAGGTACCATAAAAACCTCAAAAGCACTACAAAAACTAAAGGGAAAGGTGCTCAGAGACCACCAACACGCTTCCTTTCTTCTTTCCCCAGTTTGCCTGGGTGGAAAGGGGAGCTCTGGGCGGAGAAAGTTCGGCAAAACCAGTGGATTTGTGCCGCTGCTAATTGCCCCGCCGCTACAAAGTGATTTTACAAGTACTTTTGGGTAATTCCATCAAGTGACTGGCAACCGTGCTGCCACCCCTTCAGAGAGGCAAAGAGCTGGGGAGAGCTTCCCTGCAACGGCCTTTGCCTCGAAGTAGCTCAGCGGTTTTCAGCGATGTCAGTTAAAATTGGGCATGGTGGGCTGATTGAGCCAATCTCCGCATCCAGCTGCCTCACACAGAGCATCAGATAGAACATTCTCCACCCTGGGCAAGAATTATTGAAGGTTTGCCACGTTCTCCTGGTTTTATTGTTCTAATTTCTTGCCAGGAAGGTCGAACGGCGGTGCTGATGTCGAGATGCACCTCAGCTATGCTCTGCGTTTAATAGTCGTGTTGAACACCTACATTTTATAGGTGATTTAAGCATTTATCATTTAATAGTCCTAATTAAACACCTCATTGAATTCTGAAAATAACCTCAAGTTTTACTAGAGCTTTCTTTTGCCATTGAATGGTAACAGAGCTTTTGTTAAACCGTGAATCCAGTGCTGTATTCATCTGGGCACTGAGCTTGTCACAGCTCCTTTTTTGGTGCTTCAGTAGTAAAATTTCATTGGGTTCCTTGTAGAGGTTATTTTGCATACTAGAAAAATAGACCATGCTCCAGGAAATTGTTCCTCTTTTCAGCCCAACTACATCTTTATCACCTTATTCATTACAGCTCTTCTTACCACAGTAAATAATTCCTTTCAATCCCCTTCCTTGAGACCTACAGAGTTTCAAGCTGGCAAGTGTTTTATGTTCCCAATTCTTTCCTATTTATCCAAATTACACGCATTTTACTTTTAGCATCTTCCACGAAGCAGCTCCTCCAAGCCATTGTGGCTTGTGGGAGCACTGACCACAGCTGAGGTCCATTGTTACAGCCGATGCTCGGGGTCAAATGCCATCTCCAAAGGCAGCTGCCTCCACTTTGAAGCCTCTTGCTTCGAGGTGTTCCTACAGCCATCACCCTGCCTGGGAAATGCACCCAACGATGTCGGCTGGGAGCTAATCTCCACTTTGGCTCCCAACAGCTCAGTCTGGATCGTCTAGTTCAATTTAATAGTCCATTTCAAGGTCTACATACAAACCACGTTAGCCTGGTTCTACCAGCACCCGTTCATCACTGTTCATAGTTGTCCTAAGGACAACTTTGGGGTACATCTATCTCCCCTTATTTGACATACCTTTAAATGAAATATTGGCTCAGTTCAATTGACTCTCCCCTTCTTGTAGAGACATCAGAGAAGGGACCTGATCATTACTCTTGCCTAGTAGATATTTTCCCAAGCACCGTTTAGTGTGGTTTGGTTTTGGTTTTGGTTTTTTTTTTTCCTCAAAACCACATTATATAACTCCTCGAAGGATCTGACCTTGCTAAATTAAAATGTCTCCACATCCAGCTTCTGCCAAATCTGGGGAAAGCAGAGCTGGCTTCATCTGTCTCGTGACCGAACCCTGATTAAACTCCCAATGATGTCACTGCCTCACGAGAAGCTTTGCTATTTCCCCTGGTGTTGCTGTATTCCCTCGCCCCAACCTGTTGCAGAGAGGTGTACTGGAAGGCAGGTACCAGCCCTCATTGCTCAGTGACCTGGGACAACATCTGGAGGCTACACTTCTCCTGTCCCCCTGAATTAGCGCCTAACGCCCTGGGACGCGGCGCTGCCGGCTTTGCAGATGTGAAAAGCGTTAAACGTCGGGGTCACTTTGGAGCTTGTGTAGAGTCACGGGCCTGTGTAACAGTCACAGATATTCTCAAACAAGAAGACTTCACCTTCAGAGAGCACGCTGACAAAGAGCAGCCATTTCTTTCCGTGTTTCCTTTGGCATCCCGGGGAATTACCGCAGGTACCCGTATTTCCCTCGCCTTTGATCTCAGTTCTGCATTTCAGGTCCACCCAAGCTTTCAAACACCAAACGGATGATCCAGCCCTTGGGCATGTCAACAGTCTCCTTGGTTTTATTGCGATTACACGAGTCCACAACACTGCAAGATTCAGAACCTGCAGGACCCCGAAGTAACATAAAATCAAGAGTCTTGTAAGCGGCCAGAGATTTAAAGCACGTGAAGGGCTCATATAGTATCCGTACTTTGAAGTGCATAGGGCAAGTGTTTGACAGAAGGCACGGGGTTTTACAGCTCTGCCCTGGGAACATTAAGTGAATCCCAGCAACTTACTACTAAGGTAAATTCCTTGCGTGTTTCTTTTATTTATAAGACTACCTACTACCTTATCTGTCCCATCGGGAAGCTGGAAAAGTTGAAGCAGGCAAGAAAGGGAATCAAAATATATTCAGCTCTGGGTAAATTAGATATTCCTAATGCATTCTTTTTTTCCTGTGTAATTTAGCAAATTAGTTTACATTGTCTGACAAGTTGTCCTGGAAAACATAAAAGCTCAGATTAATTTTAGCTCTGTAGAAATGATAATTCGATATGATAATTCAATATTTGCTTATTTACATCCACCCACACTGGAACTAAGAGCCATATCTTCTAAGCCGTGTCAGATATATCAATACCAACATGTTAAACATCCTCCTCCTCTCCCCGCTGAATTAAGAGGAGCGGCGGATGCCACGTGGTGAGGAATTGCCCGTGCGGGACGTATCCTCACCTGCTGCATCAGAAACCTCCCCGTGAGCTGCCTGAGCTACCACTCACCATCAGCTCTACCTCCCGTGTGTTGGCTCAGAGGCACGTTAGGCTGCTCTGCCTCTTCCCACTTAACAGCACCTCGGTTTCTCTTTCACCCCGCGGTGTCTACGGCCGGTCATTTCAAGCCGCTGCCTGCTGATGGATGGCTTCCTAACGATGCCTCCAACATTTCAAGCGGTCTGGTCGTGATGCTGAAGAAAATGAAGAAGCCTCGTGGGCTATTTCTGCCCCGCACGGAGACAACGCAGAGTTCAGCATCAGGTGTAAAGAGAAGGCACTGAGGAAGCTACTCCTGAGGGACGTGCTGCTAAAGGAAGGCAGACGCAATTCGCTCTTAAGGGAGCTGTGATGCTAAATACATACAACTAGCTCCTCCAAGCTGAACCTCCCTGCCTGTTACAACTACTATGTTAGGAACGCTAAAAAAAACCAAAACACACCAGACCAGGCATTAACTCCTTCATGCCTGTGACCGCTGCCAGAGCCAGGATTGGTCCCCGCAGCGTTTGCCGGATGACTTCATGCGAATCCAGCAAGCTGCCTGTACCGCACCCGACAAAAGCTGTGGGGTTGTACGTGTTGACAAACAGCTGAACTCTTGGCTACAGGAGCCCTACATTGATCTGCTTACTATTCAAAGGCTTGGATTTAGAGGAGCTGACATGCCTGCTGAATCCCGAAGCTGAAAAGCCCTGTGGGGTCGCCCCGTGAACCGTAGCCACGTTTGTTCAGTTTGTTGTTCTTTTTTTTTTTTCCCCCCAATAATTGCAGAGCAGAAAAAAAAAAAAAAAACAAGGGGGCAGTTAAACCTAGAAAAATTCTGCCACGGCAGCACGACCACCGCACGACAGAGCCCTCCGATTCCCCAGGCACCTTTTGCAAACACTGTTTTAAACTGTTAGCACCACGGAGATGATTCTCTCCTCTCTGAGCCTACAAAACACCACAGCCTTAAATGCCAGTTTCCCCCAGTAAACTTACTGCAGCTCCGTGCACGTTAGGAATTGCATCTGCTCAGCTGTATTTGTTCAAGCCTCCTTATCTAAAGGAAAAAGTGCTGCTTGATTTAAGATTCCTCGAGGAAATCTGCCTGTACATCTCTGGCTGGCGAGTAAAACAAACAGCATCCATGTCCCAGTAGGCATCCGCCACCCCCTCCCGACATCGCTTCATTTAATTAGTTCTAAGCAAGCCGGTCTAGCCAAAAAGCTGACAAAGCTGCGCAAGAGAAACGCTTTAAGGAGTTGTTTAGAAAATGAAATACGTTACCAGCCGCATTGTGAAGTTTCCGAGTCACCTGCAGGGAAAGAAGGCAGAAATCCGACGTTCACACGCTACTCCCGACTGCTCCGGCGCCCAGGCTGCCTCGTACAGAATAGCAGGCAGAGAGAGAAGCTGCAAACCTTGGAGTTGAGCTCACTCTATAGGCATCAGAAAAACCTCAAAGGAGGGGAAAAAAAAAAAAAAAAAAAAAAAGAGAGAGAAAAAGAGCCTGAGCGAGAGCGAGCAGCCCACAGACAGCGAGATGAGAAACTTCTGGCAAGTCTCCAGCGCAGGAATGAATTTGCTGTCATTCAGAGACGTATAGCGATGGAAATGAAGGGAAACTCGGATTTACAGGCGGGTTTGGAGCTGGCTCTAATCACTCTGCAAAGATGGGCAGGGTGCAGCTCGGCTTATTTTACGAGGCTCCTTGAGGAACAATACCAGACCAAAATTAAAGTGTGTGTACATACACACAGACACACATATATATATATATGTGTGTACCTAAGCCAAGGGGCCAGCACAAACTTCAGATGGCTCATTCCACCAGCTCTTTGCTGTGAATTTTACTAAGCTCAGCACTGAGACACAGAGGCAACTCCAATCCCTGTTATGTGTCACAGTGGATTCACAGGGTTTTATCATCATCTGTAGGCACATAAACAAATGCGTTAAGGTTTTTTTCCCCAGGATTGCCAGGGAGCTAAACTGCATTTTACAGAGATCATCCAGACGTTTTCAAGCACGTGGCAAAAAGCATCAGCACCCCGAGACTAAACTTGTCCAAACATTTAGGTGCTTTCAGCCAATAGAGGGAAAATAAACGATCCCATCGTGGAAACAATAAACAGATACCTCGCTAGCTGCAAATTTCCCTGGGGTCAAAAGACTCCATAAGGTGTAAGCAACCAGGACCACCGAGGAAATGCTTAAATCTGAATTTGTGGAGGACACAAAAAGGGGTTGGTTTTAAATGCCGGCAGTGAATACGGATGGTTCTGGTGTTTCACACTGAACCCCGGCCCCAGCACATCTCAGGGATGCGCTGGCTGCTGCGGTCGGATATTTTGCAGCCCTGTAGGCAAAGTGAATGTCAACTCCTGAAAAATTTGTCAATAAACACTTGCTTGGCGTGAAAAGGGAAAGGAGGCTCCACGCAGGGTGGGTTAAACTGTGTAACCAAACTCAGCTGCTTTTATTCCCTACCCTGATAATACACTCATTTAAAAATCTGGTTACAAGTTCAGGCAGTGTCTTGGTAAATACAGCTCCTAATAATTACAGCTCTCCAAATTAGAAGGAAGGTTCCTGTAGATTTGGATTGCTTTTAATTCAGCTGACAAAGAAGAGTAAGAAGTCAAGCTAAGCTAAGTAACTGGAGGGATTCTTTATTGCTTGTTTTCTTCCTATTAATAAATCAGGCCTCTATGGGGAGAAAAAATCAAACACTAACAAACAAACAAGAATTCATTAGTGGCGCAGAAGGCAGTGCCGAGGAAGGCAGAAGAGCTCCATGACAAGGAGCAAAACATTTGCCGCCTATTTGTGGATAAAACGGGAGCAGAACCGTCTGTAACGCCAGCGACGCGACGACATTTGGTTCGTCTCCAGTTGTCAGTTCCAGCCCTGCAGATGGAGCGGCCGAGAGGCACCAGCTGTGCCCAGCTGTGCCGATGTCGAGTTCAGCAAGGCACCGTACGGCTGCTGGAGCCCGGGCTGGCCCCGCTGCCCCCGTGCTGGGAATGCGGCTGCCTTTGGTAACCACTGGCCACGTCCATCTGCCAGCCAGAGAAGCACAAAGGCGTTTGTTGTGGAGTCTCCATCTCTGGAGAGATTCCCACCCCGGCTGGACCCTGCGCTGCTGGGCCCCTGCTCTGGGTGACCCTGCTGGATGGAGCAGGGGGGTGGCACCAGATCAGCTCCAGAGGTTCCATCCAACCCCCCCCCCCCCGCCCCCATGCTGGGATTTTTTTCAAATAATCCCATTTCTCATCTCTTGTCTGCACCTCCCCTGTGCTTCCAAACTGGTGCTGCACTGCAGCTGGATGGGAGCTCAAGCCGGTTGCACCCTGGCTGGGGAGGTCCACGCTCATGGTGCAGAGCCCAGGGCTGGCGGTGTGTCCTGCTCAAGGATCTTAACTCATTTCTCCCCTCCAGACATGTGCACTGAGGCCAGGCCAATGCCACGGGTGGGCTGGGAAGGAGGAGATTTCCTGGTGGTGACTGCGCAACCAGCCCACCTCAACACAGCTCCTGAAATGTAAGCTGCAAACTCCATCCAAAACTCACTCTGGGGTTTGCGTTGCAAATCTGCATTTATTACCAGGGCACACGGGCATTTACAGCATTGGTTTTACAAGCATATATTTTTTTTAATTGCATCATTAGCACAAGATAAAAGGGGTACCTCTAATGAAGCAGGGCAGATGTCCCTGCTCAGTGCAAGGTAGTTTGGACTAGATGACCTTTAAAGGTCCCTTCTAACCCCAAACATTCTGTGATTGAAAGCTCAGGCACTGAAGGACACAAAATTGTCCCAGGCACTACAAGTGCTGAAGGTGGTGATTTGGAGACCGCACGTACCATTGTGTTCCGGTTGATGCTGGGATGCTTTGCCTAAACCTGTTGGCAAACTCCACTTTGATCACAGCTCCTGCTGCAAAGTCGGGCTGAAACTACCGACCAAACCACGGGCTGGCAACGCAGATGTAGGAAACTGATGGCCGAGGCAGAGAGAGCATCGGTGAAGTGGTTGAAACCTGGAAGGCTGGTTAAAAATAGTGCTTTGTTTCCCAGCAGCATCCCAGGTCGGTGGGCGGGAGGCAGAGCCTGGGATGCTGCAGCAGGACGAGATGCATCCTCACCTGCCTCGGCCACCAGCACAGTCACCCACCGGCTTCCCGACCTTATCGCCGGCAGCAAGGAGGAAGCAGAACAAAGTTTGAAGTCCCAAGGGCAGGCTGAGCTTGCAGTGCCTGAATTTAGAGCGAGTCTGCTCTGATGTGCACACAGAGCAGCAGCAGCACAGCCCCGCTCCCGCTTTCTTAATAAATCAATCCAGCATCTGGCTTTTCACACCCGCTTGGGTTTGTGTTTTTAATGTGGATCTGTGTTGACTTTCTAACGACTGCTGCATGCTCTCGTTTACACCCACTTGCTTCTCCTCATTTCCCTCAGTTTCTTCCCAAATTATCTTTTTTTTTTTTCTTTTTTTTTTTAATTTTCAGTGTGGCATTCCCTGGCTTTAACCCATCTTTCGCTAGAACGTTTTCTCTGGTGAGTTTGCTTTTCCACGCATCTTCCTTTACCAACCACCCGAGAAGTGTTTGCACTGGCAGCATTGATTTGCATCACACTTCCCACATCCTCTCTTTCATTTCCCCACTCTAACCCGAAGCGATAGCTGCCCTTGCCCGCTCACGCTCCCCCCGATCCTCCCCATGTAGCACCAGCAGCTCCCCCCAACCCTTCTTGCTGCCCCAGGAAGAAAGGACATGAAGACCCAAGCAGCTGGTTTCTCCATCTAGCAAACCTCACCAAAAACTACGAAAATGCACCAAGGGCTATAAAAATGGATGAAATCTCTGATCACAGGGAGGCGGTGATACCTGGGAGACCCAGGAAAGGTAGGATCACGTGTCTTATTCCACCAGTTCCCTGCTTCTACGGGCACCTCACCATCCCGTAGCACAGGGAGTTTCACAAGGATTGTACCACTTTGGTCTAACTCTTCTCTGTGGGCTTGATGTAGAGGCACCTAGGTGAGGGTTAGTGGCCTGTGATGAAGAAAAGGTCAGACCAGATGATCGATGGTCCTTTCTAAGGATCAAGATTAAAAAGATTCTCCCACCACTTGCAGGATTTAACCTGGGAAGTAATTGCACCACGGGGAAACGCTTCTGGGTTTCGTACAAGAGTTCATCGATTTTCAGGCGTCTCCCTCAAAACAACAGCTCCACACCTGGAGCAGAGCTGGGGACAAAAAAGCTGTCCCAGCACAGGACAAAATCGACTTACCAAGTTAGGGCTTTGTACCACCAGACTTTCCCACCCGCAGCTCCCGACGCTCTGGCCGCACCGACCCCGCATTGCCCCGCGACGGACACGACTAATTGCTTGGAAAGCATCCCGTCCTCAAGCCACGTTCCCTTTGTGCAGCTAGAATAATACCTGTTTCTGTCTGTTGTGGAAAGAAAAGCACGCTTATTTTTTTGAGCAGGAAGGCGCTGGAAGCTGTCGGAACCTGTCGGAGTTGCAACTGGGCAGAGGAAGGAGCAGGAGGAGGGAGCTGGGGTGTGAAGTGGGAAGAGAAGGGATTTTCTGCAGCTGGGTTCTCTCGGAATTACACACTGAGCTGAACGTCTGAGATGGGGAACGTGCTCAGCAGATCATTCCTTTTTAATTTGTCCTCTGTCTCACCGTGACTGAAGAGAGAGGCGACGAACGCCGCCGAGCTGATGAAGCGTGTGTTGCTCCCAGCTGATGTCATTTGAGGTTCTGGGGGTTGGGGGTTGCTTTTTTTTGCTGCTGCTCGTTGCCTGCCAACCTGCTCTGCACATGGCTGCTCGCAGCCAGCAGGTCCCACCACCCCCACCCGCGCGCCCGTAACTTCCAGCCCCGGCTCTTCTTCATCGAGCTTGACGCGCCGTTGTTTTTCTCCCTGCGAAGGCTGAACTCCAAACCCCTCAGCCTCAAACGGCATTAAGGTCTCCACTGCACACCCTTTGCCTGCGCCCGAGGGGTTTTTTTCCACTCGGAGCATTGGATTTCTGCCTTCAGACACATCACGAAGCTCCCTTCAATTTCTAGCAGCAGGTGATCGACTGAAAATCTCTGTTCTCCCTTCGCTGAGCAGCTTTGCAGACACTCGCATCATTTCTACAAGTTGTATGATGTAAATATAGATAAATATATACAATAGAAATTTATGTCATGAGCCCATGTAATACAGTGAGTGCAGAGTGAGTTTTTCAACTATTATATATATATATATACATTTTAATCATATATATTTATTCATCATCTATACTATTATTATATATGCTATACTAATTTAAGCTAATATAATGACATATAATTCAATTAGCATATCTAAAACAATTAGTATATCTAATACAATTAGTATGTCTAACATAACAGTAGATCTAACAGTTATATCTAATGTAATTAGAATATCTAATATAGCTACTACATCTAATACATTTATTAGATATAATTAGTATACCCAACAGTTACTATATGCAATATAATTGTATACCTGATATAATTTATGCAACAGAATTAGTATATGTAACAGTTATTATATCTAATATAATTCGTATATCTGATGTAAGTAGTATATGCAATATAATTAATATATGCAATACAGTTAGTATGTCTAATTAATTAGTATATCTAATGAATTAGTATATCTAAGATATATCTAATATAGTTAGCATATATATATAGTTAGTGAGAGGGATCCCAAGTTGGGCTTTGCAGCAAAACACAGTTACACAAGACCTGTGGTGACAACTTTTACTCATCTTAGACAAGATTACAGAGAAAAAAAATGTGGATTTTCCTCTTCTTCAAGAAAAGGATCCCTGAGTATAATTAATAAGCTGAATTACTGTGTCTGTGAGATAATAATGCACCATTAGGGAAAGATCCGATTTTTATTATCCAATTTTTATCAGAAATCAAAATTAACTGCAGCACAATATAATTTAAAGTCATCTAATTATAGCTCAGGCAAGGAGGATGTATTGGCTGTGAAGGTACCAGCTCCGCCAGATGCAGCAGGAACTGCCTCCCTCGCCATGCCCTGCCTGGGAGTGCCAGGGGACTTTTGCACACCCCCAAGACCCTCGCAGGTAAGTGACCACTTCCTTTCTCTCTGTAGAAAACTTGCTTTTTAAGATCACTTTGGCTTTTGCCATCAGCTATGTGAATTGGGAAATAAATATTCACCTGTTCCCTGAAGCCCGAGCGCGGCTGTTTGGCCAGGTGGTTTGTTTAAAGGAGGAAAGAACACAGAATTACGAAGAAACCTGATGGATTTTCTCTGCCCTGCAGTCACCATGGGGGTAAGACATTCTCTAGCTGCTGCAGGTGATGCCTTGCAAGAGTTAAGCTTGCCACATTATACCCCGAATAGAGAGGAAGAGAAAAATCCATCTCAAATATTACACCTCTAAGCCTGTTTGAAGAAAGAGTGCAGGGCACAGCAAGGCACCATGAAACGCTCCCCAGCAGGCAGCACGATTGCCTCCCACCACGCCGCACAAAAGCTACGCGCGCGCCTGCTCTCAGCCAGCAACTCTGATATCTGAGCACAAAATAAAGCTGGAAAGATTGACAGTCCCCACACCGAGCAGCACATTCCTCAGTTCATTCCCAAGACTGATGCCAAGGGGAGAAAAACAACCCTCGGTGCTGCTTCACGCCTCCAAACTCCGGTTCTCCATGAGAGCTGTTTGGTCTCGTGCGCTTCAGCTCCTCTTCCTCACCTCTCCAGGCAGGAAACCCCTCTCTGCTCTCCTCAGAAGCCATGGTTGCCCTTCCCCAGTCTCCCAAGAGCTGATGGCCCAGCAGCACCAACACAGCAAGATGGAAAGGGAACAGAGGTGGTTCCTGCTGGGTGCCGGGTAGAGCAGGAAGGATGCAAACAGCTATGGCTGTGAAAGAGAGGGTCTGTGCAAGATGCTTATGTCCAACCTGATGAAGTCCTGTTTGCTTCTCTAAATAATGAGGGCTCTTTGCCTGGCTTGCAGATTTTAAGACAGCCTGTTGGCCAAAACCTCGGAGCTCCTGCATCCCTGCACCTCACCCAGAACTGCCTGCGAACCATCCCCTCAGGGGCCTTAAAACGAGGAATTAAATCCACAAAGCTAATGGGGAACTCTTCTCGCCCAACTCATTAGCCAGAGAAGAGATACGCAACGTGGTCTACAGAGCTAGCCCTAAAACCTCTGTCCAGCCACACACCTATATATGGATAATTTCCCTAGAGACAATACCATTTAACCAGCTTTTTCTGAAGATCTGCTGGAGTTTGGTGCATTTCTGACACGTTTTACAAGCCGTGGTGCTTTGGCCCTCGCTGCCCGGGCAGAGCCGGAGCAGGATGGTCCTGGCTGGAGGAGGGAGGTCCCAGCTGGAGCACGATGCTCCTGGGTGAGATGCACATCTCACCCCTCTTCTCTGGGGCATATCTGTGGTACAGGCAGCTCCTCCCGAGCTACAGCCACGGCAATCTACCACTTGTCAGAGGAAAGGGTCTGTCCTCGCCATCACCCAACAGGATGCGTGCCGTATACGCCGCAGCGATACATCCTCCCCAGACCGTAAGGCTACGTGTCGAATTGGTTGAGGTTTTTGACCGGCGCCGGCCCTAACGAGCAGCTTTTCAGTGTAACCTGGCTGGAAGAGCTTTGAGAGACACCCGTTGTATACTGAAGAAACCACATCCTATAAATAGCATATTAATCATTTATGGCAATCAGCGATGGCTGGAGATTTTTAAGCTCTACTCTCCCGGAATGCCAATGGAAGAGCAGAGCGAAGCTGGCTCCCTCCGCTCAAATCTCGTACCTCTGGGGAGCTAATTAGCGCGGAAACACTCGCTGGAAATTTCCTGCAATCTCTTCGTACTGTTATCTGTTTGGGATTTCAGCTCTTAGACACCAGAGCCAAACAAAAGCTACTGGACGGCTCCGAGCAGGCCTTCGCCAACGTGCCAGAAACAGACTCTAACACGCTTAAGGGCGCAATTATTGAACTGCCCAATTCAAATATTGTACTAAGCAGAAGCTGCCTCATCCCACCCGTGCTCGGGCACGTTCAGCCAACAGAAAATGGGTCTTGGACGGGCCTCGCTGCAGCATTATCGCTGGGGGGAGGATCTGGATGAGTCCCTAACTCCTTTCACATTGCCTGCTTGCTTTTGAAGCCTGGAAAACGCCGTTTCCTAGCACCCATGAGGAGGCTGGTATCACCTCCCGTTTTGCCAGGGGAATGGGATTGAGGGGCCCAAGCCGGGTACAGACAAAAAATGCTCACCTTTTCTGATAGGATGTGATGTGCCCAGGCTGCAGAGCCCCAAGCCCGGCTCACCCAGGACTCACTGCTTTCAGACATCACACTTGGCTTCAGATCTCCTTGTCTGGATGAAAATAGAGAATTCGCCTAGTTCATGCATGAGAGGAAAGCATTTGTGTATTTGAATAATGATTAAAGAATTCATAGAATCATAGAATGGTGGGGGTTGGAAGGGATCTCTGGAGATCATCGAGTCCAACCCCCCTGCCAGAGCAGGGTCACCCAGGGCAGCCCACACAGGAACAGAGCCAGGGGGGTTTGAAAGGCTCCAGAGAAGGAGACTCCACAGCCTCTCTGGGCAGCCTGGGCCAGGCTCTGTCCCTCTCACAGGGAAGAAGTTTCTCCTCATGTTGAGGTGGAACTTGCTGTGTTTCAGCTTGTGACCATCACCTCTTGTCCTGTCCCAGGGCACCACTGAAAAGAGCCTGGCCCCTGCTGCTTGCCCCCCACCCTGCAGAGATTTGTCAACATTGCTCAGCTCCCCTCTCAGGCTTCTCTTCTCCAGGCTGAACAGCCCCAGGGCTCTCAGCCTTCCCTCCTCAGAGAGATGTTCCAGTCCCTTCAGCATCCTCGTAGCCCCCGTTGGACTCTCCAGTATTTCCCTGTCCCTCTTGAACTGGGGAGCCCAGCACTGGACACAACACTCCAGCTGTGGTCTCACCAGGGCAGAGTAGAGGGGCAGGAGAACCTCCCTGGACCTGCTGCCCACACTCTTCCATCTGCCCTCCAGGAGACCACTGGCCTCCCTGTCCCCAAGGGCCCATTGCTGTCCCATGGAGAACTTCCTGTCCCCCAGGACACCAAGGTCCCTCTCCATGGGGCTGCTTTCCAGCGATTCTCCCCCAACCTGCACCGGTCCATGGTGTTGTTCCTCCCCAGGTGTAGGACTCTACGCTCATCCGTGTTAAACTTCATTAGGTCTGCCTTTGCCCAGAATTATTTTAAAATAAAACCACCCCACATAGAAACACTTGGCAAGTACTGGGGTTAGACATGAAAGTGCCTGGAGATGACTTTGCATGTCCCTTCTACATCAGGAGGTAACTTTGGCACCTGCATTTTAGCGGCGTGACATCTCCCCCCACTTCAGTCCTATCTGGCAGATTACTAAAACCCAATGTTCCACAAACATTTCAAGTGGGAACTGATTTTCTTTCCTCAAAAGGCAGCAAGCTGAAATTTACTGTGCAAAAGCAGAGGGAAGTGGCTTTGGCCGCAATTTGCAGCTCCCCACTGGCTCTGATTGATGTGCGCGCAAAGATTTACAATGCAAAGTGAAGAATAACTGATTAAAGTGCATCTCAGGACCTTAATGAGTTGTTGGGGAAAATTAATTTCCATGTTTAATGTATGTGGAGGCTGTGAGGAAATCTCGGAATTTAATTAATCACGGCATGAAAAAGTTATTGGTTATAATTGTAAGTAAATACTGCTTAATTATTCTTCTAATACCACGGCTAATTTAGAAAGTGATTTCCCCCGATACTGTGCCGGGTTCAGTCTGCTATACATTTATTGATCCAACCCTAGTCTCCATAGGCTTTGAAATAATTGTACTTTTTCAACACCTCCATTCTAAAACCAACAAATTTGGAGTGCAAACCCCACTTACAACCCCCGAGCAGAGCCGTATGGTGCCCAGCCCAGTCTGCCCAGGAAAAGCAGCGAAAATAATGTAGATTCCCATGAATTTCTCCTGAACTGCCATTCACTGCCCCTTTATTAGCTGTCGTTAGTAATTAACCAGCCTGCACAAGACCTATTTCATCTATACTTACACTTTCTGATTTTATTGTGAATCCCACTCTGGTTAAAGCTTCACTGTGCTTAGGTTTTTTGGGGTTTTTTTTATTCAAGAGGCTTCCCAAAGCACCAATCAACAGTTTGTTGAGTGAACGATGCCCTTCCAAAACTCATTTATCTTGAAAAAAATGTTTATTTTGAATGTCCTTGCCCTGCCCGAGACAAGTGGAAGCACTGGGAAAGTAGGACATTTGCCTCTCCATAGGCTACGCGGTGAGATGCCCTCGCTCGTTTAAAGCGCAGTCCCGACTGACTGCCGTAGAGCCCGGATCAAATCCAGGCACTGTGCCTGTCAGGCTGAAGCAGGAATGAACAGAAAAACTTCAAACTACCATCCTGTTTCCCATCAATGTGATTTAAGTTCTTTAAAATGCCCTTTCCAGCCGGTACCTTCAGGAATACTGGGATTACAAGCAGCTGAAACAGCAGAGCTTTCAAGGGAGCGCAAAGTCTTTCATGGTGGGTAAAGGTGAACGTTGCATTAATAAGAGGTTTTGGTTGCTGTTGAGAGCCAAAGCCCTTGAATAGCTGAGTATATACATCATCATATACATCCATAGGCATCCACTGCTGTTTAGGGCTCAACTGGCTCTATTGCTTTACTAACACCGACCAAAGTCCCTCATCCTTTCTGAATTTTGAGCCAAAATTCATCCTCGTATTTACACACTAAACCTTTATGTTGGAGAGCAAACAGCAAAAAAAAAAAAACAAAACCCAACCACCAAAGCCCAAACCCAGAGGTCATTACATTGCCTAAGTCAGCCCCTTCCTCAGGCCAGCCCTCGGGGTGCAAGGGTAGAGATGCTCTTCAGGCGCCTGGGAGCCGCCTTTCTGCTGCCTTGCAATTTCTCACAGTGTTGCTCCAGTTAATTATGGGTTTTAATTAGTCATTAGTGGTGCCCCGGGAATAAGATAAATGGTCTCTTCTGAGTTCTGAAATTTAAAAGATTGCATTCATCCAAACAAAGGGGAAAAACTTGGGATTATCACTAATTGCATCCAGACCTGTCCAACGTGCTGCTGCGGGAGCCGGGGCAGCAGCGAGGAGGAGCCTCCTCCAAAGGCACAGCCCGACACAAGCCCCGCTGCCAGCACAGCGTTCTGGACATATAGGAGGCTCCAAAAAATGAGGAGGGGGAAGATTTCTCTGCCCTCTGCACGTGCCAGGTGGCAGAGCTTGTAACCTGCTAAGACCCAACTCAGTGTGCTGCGGGAATCGGTGTCAGCGACGCAGCGAAGATCTCGACGTTGGCACAGCAGCAGCCACCAGCTTGGCCATCAAACTGTCATGGTGGCAATGAAACCATGAAGAGCCACCAGAATCCACTGGGCAGGAAAGGCAACACCAGTGAAGCCCCTCTTTGAAGCTGGGATGCTGCTGTATTTATTTATTTCTATAGACATCAGCATCTGCCAAAGCCAATTTCATATGGTTCACAAGAACTCTGTGATCCATGCCAGCACTTAATGTATAGGATGGTTACAGTGGAAATAAACAGGTGGGAATAGGAAAAAAATAAAACACATCAATGGTTTTCCTTTGAAATATCAAACCGAAATTTTTTTTTGCGTAGAAATCTTCCCAAGCTGAAGCACGGAACCAAAATTCAGAGGAATTCATGAAATATTTCTCTCAATGCCTTTATCCTGGGCAAGGAATGGCAGCCAAAACATTGGCTGCAGTTCCACCATCTGCCCGAGAAGTTTTGATGTTACAGGGACAATCTGAGCATTTTCTCCTCGGGAGATTGCTCAGGTGACACTGAATTATGGGGGCACCTGACACTGCTGATGGATGTGAACAATACGGCCTTCAGGTTATGAATAAAATCAAGCAGAAACGTACCTTTTGTACTTACACTTTGCCTCCACATGCATTTTTTTCTAGTAACAAAGGACTCAGGTGCTGCTTCCCATAGCCAACGTGAGATTCCCGTTGCAAGGTTTGGGTTTTGTGGGAAGCACATCCATAGAATCATCTAGGTTGGAAAAGACCTTCAAGATCATTGAGTCCAACCATGAACCCTACTCTACGTGCCCACTGTTAAATCATGTCCCTAAGCACCATAGCTACACGACTTTTAAACACAGTCAGGGATGGTGATTCAACCATTTCCATGGTGTGAGGAATCACAGAATCACAGAATGTTCAGGGTTGGAAGGGATCTCTGGAGGTCATCGAGTCCAACCCCCCTGCCAGAGCAGGGTCACCCAGGGCAGCCCACACAGGAACAGATCCAGGGAGGTTGGAAAGTCTCCAGAGACGGAGACTCCACAGCCTCTCTGGGCAGCCTGGGACAGAGCTCCATCACCCTCCCAGTGAAAAAGTTTTTCCTTATGTTTCCATGGAACCTCTTCTGCTCCAGCTTGCACACGCTGCCCCTTGTCCTGTCATTGGCCATAACAGAGCAGAGCCTGGTTCCATCCTCCTGACAATCACCCTTTACATATTTATCAACCTAAATGAGGTCACCCCTCAGTCTCCTCTTCTCCCAGCTCAAGAGCCCCAGCTCCCTCAGCCTTTCCTCAGCAGGGAGATGCTCCACTCCCTTCATCATCTCTGTGGCTCTGCGCTGGACTCTTTCAAGCAGTTCCCCATCCTTGAACTGAGGAAGGGACACAGACTTGTCACCTGCCCAGCCACAAGCATCTCTCATCCATCGTCCCTTGGTGACCCTTCTCACGAGCATCAGAAACACAGCTTCTGAATCACGCCTGGGGCTGGTTCAGGGACCGACTCTGGGATCGCCCCGTGATTGTCGCACTAAACTCCCAGAAAATACTGCACCCTGCAGAGCCCAGAATCCAGGAGGTACCCATTAGAGAAAAGCAAAGTTTTTCACTTCCAGCACCAAAGAGCAGCTGCAGACTACACTGATCAGAGAAGAAAAAGAGAAATATTTTAACTGGACTTAAAACTTTAGCTACTCAAACAGCACCGGCGCTGTTGTGCTCGTAGAGCGGATGCTCCTCTGACCCATGAAACGGGGAAAAACCCCACAGAGGACTTTGTGGCTTCATTCCTTTTCTTCTAGACAGCTTTTCTATCGACAGCTGCCCTGCTCAAAGAGAAAGGACACGTTTACACGCGACACTCACATGGTGGGTTTTTTTTTTTTCCTTCTCTAGCCAGAAAAGTACATTCGCAGAAGCCAAACTGAAGTTGAGGAGGAGAGAATCCCTGTATCATCCCCATCTCTTCACCAGCCAGAGCGTTTCACGTGGGATTTCACAGGACGATGTAATAAGCTGCCAACAGCAAGTGCAAAATTAAAACAATTCAACTTTCAAAGGCTGCAGCCTGAAGAAAAGCAGCGCCTTGTTTGTATGGAATTAATCTATTTTTCAAAATTAACTCTGTTGAAAGAAGCTTTTATTCATATATATATATATATAATTTTTTTTTTCCAAGGCTTCTCTGATAAAGGACACCAACCACTATATAAATATAAATTATCCAATTTAAAAAGCCTGTCGTCGAGCACAAAGCAGCGCGATGACTACTAGGTAATTCCCCAAGGTGAGGCCAGGAATATAATGCACTGGCTGATCTATAATAGCTGTCTCGCATGTGAAGAATAAAGAGCCATTTATGGGATTTTAGCATGCAGGAAGACTAACATGTCTATTAAAAGAAAAAATGTGAACTCCGGGTCTCTCATCAGGGACTCATTTAAATGCAATTTTGCTAAATTAGCTGCACTAAGGAGCCAATGGAGGAAGGACAACTGTGAACCCAGATAAAACAGCACTTCTTTGGTAATAGCAATTCATATTAAAGGACTCTGGTGGATAATAAGTCATTAACAAGTAAACACCTTTTTTTAACCCAATATATCTTAAAACAAGCCCAGAACTCAGCACCTCACACAGTTACCTGGTAAACTGAGGTTTTACAGATTTCACTGAAGAATTCCAAGTGCATCATTTATGTTAAAGCCACAAAGGGAGAGAGGTTGGGACCGGTTAGTCTGATCTTAAACATACGTGAGACTTCAAAGGAGGTCTTAGAAGGGAAGAGTGGGTGGAAAATGGGATATAAGGCAACATGGGTTTACCAAATGATACTAGATTGGTGCGGTACCTTCCACAGAGAAATTATTATATATAATGTAATTATTGTATAGAAGAAGTGCCTGTCCTGGTAAGGGTAACTAGGATGTAAAGCTTTCCTTCACAGAACCCTTACAGTACTACAGAATTTGCCACAATCCTACCTCTGGAGATGTCCCTGCTCACTGCAGCGGGGTTGGACTAGAT
>JANVCC010000030.1:21578502-21590096 GCA_025345505.1 Todiramphus chloris collaris
CACCTTGAACGGTCCCTCCCAACCCAAACCATTCCATCACCTTGAACAGTCCCAACCCAAACCATTCCACAATTCTATGATAAAGCACATGGAAGGACATGGGACACCCCTGTCTGCTGGAGCACGGAAAGTACTGACCCTGAATCCCACAGTCTCAAGATATTTTTATGGGCAAGAACATGCATATTCAAACCCTTCCATGGGGCCTCTAAAAACCGCCTTTCACATTTCCTGACTGCTGTGCATTTCAAATATATTTATAAGATATTAGATTTCACCCTTCAGAGAACGCTTCCTCTAGTGCTATAAAAACATTCCCTTCATTACTTTCTGAAATTTAAATACGGCAACACTTGGAGACAAAAAGGTTTTTTCCAAAGCACCGGGCAGTTACTAATGATAATCATAAGGGATTAAATTTTCAATATAATTAGCCAGTGACAGGTCAATAAAACCCCAAGGCCAGATGGCTTCTTAATTGAGTTTTCAAAGAAATTCGGTAATTATAGGAACCACCCCTAGATAAACTCAACTCTTCTTTCCAACGAAACCGCGTAATACCAAATTATGCAAGAAGGACCACAAGGAGTTTTAGCAAATGGAACAAAGACCTTTGCAACACCAGGCTCTGTAGGTCTCTCTGTCCCCGCCACCCCCGCCAGAAACTCTGCCGTCATCTGAGGCGAAAATCAATACGTTAATCCATATGGATCAGCCTGGATTAACGCGAGGGGACTGCGTGCGCATCACAACACGGCTCGGTTTGCCCAGAGGCAAGCTGCTGTAGCTACACGCTACGTGATGGGCTTTAAAATACATAAAACTAAGTAATAAAAAAAAAAATATATATGAAAAAATCCTCATTTCAGCTGGGTGAAAATACAGTATTTTGATTTGCAGCTAACCCTCTAAAAACCCCAGCACCTCGGTACAAGGGTTTGGCACGGAGCCTGGCCCAGGCTGCCTAGAGGGGTGGTGGAGTCTCCTTCTCTGGAGACTTTCCAACCCCACCTGGATCTGTTCCTGTGTGACCTGCTCTAGGTGACCCTGCTGGGGCAGGGGGGTTGGACTGGATCACCTTGCAAGGTCCCTTCCAACCCTTAACATTCTGTGAAACAGCCAGAATGAAGGCACACACCACACCGTGTTTTATGGAATAATACACCAGTAAACTTTGAAGTTGTTTGTGTTTGGGTTTTTTTTAATGTAAATCAAATGTCACCTGGGGAAAATTTGTGATTTCCACTCTAATTCGGAACAATACTGATAAGCTGGTTTTTCGAGCTGCGGTAAACTCTTCAAATTCAATTCTTGCCATTCAACAAGGTGTAATAATCTCACACTAGGACATCCCCTGTGAGGCTGTTCTGAGTTCCTGAACTGAAATTCTGATCCCAGGTTGCCACCTGGAGCCAAGTGGCTTCCACCAAGCAGAGCAGTGGGCTGCAAAACGCATGAACTTTCTTCTAAAATGCCAGCTTTGGACTTCACGCTCCTCTACGACCACCCCAAAAATTAATTTCTGAGCAGACAGGAATCTCCAGGGCTGGCTGACCTGGGGGGGACCTGCTCCCAGCCATGTTCCTCAGCATCTCCCTCAACCTGCAGCACCCCTCGGGCACTGAGCAGCAACCAGCACAGAGTGTGAAGCAGTTAAAGCCCTGCTTAAAATTAACAACTGGCATATTCTCCGCTATATTCTCCACTTTCTACCAGCTCCAATATTTACAGTGAAGATTTTGCCCTTTCTCTGTACAACCGTGACTTGATGATCTTAAAGGTCTTTCCCAACCAAAACGATTCTATGAACCACTTCTTTATGGAGCCCTGGATTCTTTTTCTTCATTATTATTTTCACTCTGAGGACTGGTTTTTCATTTCACCATCAGAGTAGCCTGCTGTACCTGCACTGTTGAACAATTCCCCCCCCTCCCCAAAAATTTTATATGAAATCATCTTGTTGCAAGGCTTTGGCCGAGAGCCACGGACAACGCGACAAAGCCTCTCCGAAGCCAAGCACAACAAGACCAACATCATCAAACAGCTCTGGCTGGATTTAATTGTTTTCACAATTCACTGCATGGTTTAAGGAGCAGAAGACGATAGAATGAAGATTATATATCAAGGAAGGGACAATCTGTAGTTACAGCAGATCCTGATAGAATTTAAATGGAAGACTACATGTAAAAATAGACTCTTCATTCTGTAGAAACAGATAGTTGGGTCTTGGGTTGCATGAAAATGCTCGTGGATGCTTCCGGATGGGAAACCATGGATGATGAAGCACAGAAGCAACGTTAAATAACAAGTTAATTCATGTATCAGAGAAAATTGTGATAGCTTCTTTATTATCTTTATACCTTAACTCATTAAGGAAACCACCTTTCCTCCACTGCTAAGCGAGCGCGGGATTTATCGCCCCTGACATTTCATCAATGTCAAGGTGAACTGGATCTCGTGTTGGCGAGTCCTCACAGCTCTCGTTAGCGAGTGATAAAAGATCCATATGCAAATCTAGAGGCACCTGGGAAGAAGTAAGACGCGCTGCGGTTTGAGCAGTGAATCACTGGCTGGCTGATGACAGTTTGACTATTGTATGTTAAACAGGGCTTTATAAGCAGAAATGCAAAAGCCCTGAATGTATCACTAATAGATGGAGGTATAATCAAATTTGTTCAAATTCACATGACTCGTAAGCCAGCGGTGAAGATCAAAAGAGACTGATGTTCACACCACTCCATCCTGTCACATCATTTAACAACTTCTTCCTGCGAACAGAGACGACTCGTCCGCACTCTCCTTCTTCTGTTCTCAGAGCCACTTACCATTTCCCAGCAAACAATCTGCTTTCCAGACACGGAGACGAAGGGAACGAGAGCAAACCAGGCGCGTGGTCTCCTGCTGTCAGCTGTGGATGCTGTAACTGCAAATGCCAGTCGGGGCTTCCAGGCCAGCTCGAGTCAAGCGCAGCGCTGAAACGTTGGGTAGGAAACGCATCTTGACCCCAAAAATTGAACTCAAAGCCCTGTTAAAAATACATACACATGTAACAAAAGCCTCGATTTTCAATGCTCCTAAGGCAGGGGGAACTAAATCCAAAGGAGCAGAAGGCAGCAGGTTGAGGTGTGCCAGGACAGCTACGGCAGCTCCTCACTCCAAGCACTGTCTCCCCTCCAGGATAGGAGGGTTTTGGGGTGGCATGTTGGGAAGTGGCTGCTCTCAGGTGACCACAGCCTATCCAGACCCATGCCTGAAGCCTTGACTGCTCAGGGGTTGAGCACCAGCTTGTCCTTCCTACCACAGCAGAGGAAATGCAGGTGAGATCTGTAAACACATGCAGTAAGTTATTACACCCCACAGACTTCTAAAGGAGGTGTGAAGCTCCAAAAAGCGGGCAATACAGCATTTTATTAGTCACCTGGTGCTTTATCCTCAGGAGAAGGGAGCAGGTGCAGACACAGCCACGACCCCCTCTCTGTACCAGCACTGTAGATAAGCAGGACTTCTTTTCTAACGTTAAAAATAAAACAGAAAATAAGCACCCAAAGTCAAGCCATGATCTCAGATACCCCCATCAGACCCAATCTACTGATCCGCCTGTGTCTCCCAAACAATGCGCATCAGTTCTTTCACAGGGAAATAAAAAGCAGTGTAGTCCTTTGATTTTCACCTCCAGGAGTCCTACAAACACATCCCTTGTCACCCTCCCATCCAGCCCAAAGCGTGATGCGCATCTTCAAAAGCACTTGCTGTGTGGTGGCTGCAGAGGGAAAAAAATGGAACAGAGAAAGAAGGAACAGAATCCCTGCCAAGAGGGAACAGAAGTCATTTTCTAGGATGCCTTCTGTTTTATATTTGTGTTTGGGTTGGAACAAGATGATCTTTCAGGTCCCTTCTCACCCAAACCATCCTATGATATATAGATACAGGTAGATACATAGACATATATACACATATACATCCATCCATCCACCCAAGGTCTGCGCCTTGATTTCTGCGTGTAGGGTTATGTATATACACGCATACACGTATGTAGGATGAAGGGAGCAGCTCTCTGACTTTCTCATTACCATCAGGAAAGTGTTTAGGACCCTCCATTCAGAGCTGGGAGGTGACAATGGCAGAAGGCTGGCTGCTCTGGTGGCATCTCTCCTCAGCACACAGAAATACGAGCATGGTCCGTGGTGGTCCAAACCTACAGAGGTGAAGCTGTGCCATCAGTCATCAGGAGACGGCGAAGACGAAGAGTTCAAAGGCAGTGAGTACTTACACTGCAGAGGGGAAAGAATAACAATAATCCAGAAGCAACTTTCAACCTCCCCCTTAAGGAGAAATACTTCCTTCTGAAGGGGTCCCCTGAGACCAGGAGCTCTCCACACACCAATCATGACGCGATCAGAGTCCCCCAGAGTGACGGTGCCACGCCAGATAAAAGGAAAGGACCGGCTCTGACGCAGGGCAGCAGCTGCATGCACTTCTAACATATTTAACCACTGACAAAAAACAGAGTCTCTCTCAAAAATGCTTGGATTTTCTGGCCTATTTCTTGGCAACGTCAGAATAAACCACAGTTCTTGGGAGGGGCTGCCTGTATTTTGGGCAGGGAGGAGTTGGAGGAGAGTCTCCCTGAGTTTTTGGGAGGCAGCTCAGGCTGCCTGTCCTCAGGCACACACACACACGGGCTCTCCCACTGGACTATCTCAAAGTACCTCCTCCATCAGGTCGTTAAACTAAAGGGAGCATCTCTGTGTTCCTTCCCAGGAGCCCATCTTAGCCATGACGACTTCTAACATAAATTAAGACTTCAAAAGCCACAGGCATGCTGAAGGAAGGTCCCTGGGCTTACCTATATGACACTGAATCGATGTTTTTATTAGCCTCAGTGACAGCATGTTTCTCCTTCCAGCCCCTGTGGAGCAGCGTGCTTGCTCCACGACGATGCTGGAGGGGCTCCTGGGAACCTCTTGCTAGTTTGGCTCCTGACTCGAACACAACGGACAGCATCATTTCCCACCTCTGGATGCAGCTAAATCACACCTGCGCGGGGGAAGTCACACAAATCATCACTCAGCTTTGGGTTTCAATTGCCTTGCACGCTCTGGAGAAGTCTTTTATGCACCAGCTCTTATTTCAGATCAGGTCTGCGTCCCACAGGTCATAAGGAAAAGCCTTAAATCTTCCTGCCTGTCACACGCTCTGTCCCAGTCCCAGGGCTCTAACAACATTTGGACAGCGAGCGTGACACCGTCGCTTTGCAACCGACTGAAATCCACTTTTCTTATAAGGGAGTCACTGATAAATTTTGCCCCGGTGAAAATGAACGCTTAAATCTCTTTAGAGTTATAAGCGATGCTGAAGTCACTGGCAAAGGACAGAAACCCAGTACTGTGGCACCACCTGAATTTACACACAGTGTTTTCTGCTGCCCCTCCTCATCCTCATCAGGATTACTCCCCCAGAGAGTCACTGAAACCAGGGATTTTAACCTACCTGAAGGAGTAAAACACCCTGAGCGTGCATCAGCAGGATCAAAGTGCCTACTCAACATAAGCAAGGCACGTCGGGCTCCAGCCTTTAATTTAGCACACGCTGCTCCCACGGGGCAGTTCCACAGCTTGAAAATGTCAATGAGAGGTTTTATTCCCCTGTACATCTCTTCCTGAACTTTCCCTCCCCCGTCTTTTTTGGTAACACTGCTTTTTAACCTTCAAAACTACCCAACTCTACAATTTTTTTTTCCACTCAGTATTAGGCTATACATTATAATTTAGTAGTCTACAAGCAGTTTCATATGGTCTTCCACAGGCTGATGCACCACAAAGCGTGGCTTGTTCCTCTGCCGAAGAGCAAGAGGCAGAGCATCCTATGCCTAATTCTCATGCAGGACTGGAGGGATGATGAATTACCTTTCTATAGGATAAAGAGTGGAAGGCCTTTGGACCAGCTAAACGTCTAAATGACTTTGTCCAGCTAAATGTCTAAGTGACGACTTCCAGCTACAGAACAGACAGATTTCTTTTCTCTTCCCCCTTATTAATTACCTTTCCTGAAATCTCGTCATAATTCCTCCCACTGTTTTAAGTCAAGCATTCGTGTCAAGTTCATTTGATCTTCCTCCTCAATTATAGTGAGCAATTACCCCCTTCAACGGGCTTCTCTGCCACCTAATCATTCTTATCTCTTCTTTCTCCCCGGAACTAATCCTTTTGGCCTTTTTTGGAAGCTCGCTATGAAGACAGTGCTACACATTTCCCGGGAATTCAGCAACAGTATGTCACACCAAGGACTTCACAGACATCAGCCTTCCCTCTCGTCTGCCCTTCAATTCATTGCGGAGATGAGGTGCACCTATCACGACTTGGATCTCTTACCTCTCGGGGGTCTTAAAGCCCCCATCCTCAAAAATGTCTTTATTTATCATTTCCCCTCCCAGCTGAAGAGCATTCAATCTTTCCTCCCGAAGCGATTAGAGCTTGGGCTGCAAAGCCTTCATTCCAAGCACCCCCCGTAGAGCAAAGGCATTTTCAGCCGACGGCTTGACGCACGGCAAAACCGTCCCTCCCCTTCCCCGCGGCAGCTCGACAGCAGCTGACAAGGTGATGGAGCAGGAATCTAAAAAGCGTGCATTTTTAATGCATGTTAAAGCTTTCGGAGTCCTAGGGAGCCTCAAAGGGAAACTTCGGTCCTTACTAGCGAAGGAGAAAATGCCAGAGATTGTGTTTGCCCAGGGACAGACCTCCTGAAACCAATTCGACCATCATGTCGACCAGAACTATAGGACACGTGACGTTTATGGCTTCGTGGCACTGAGACACCTCCTCAAACATGTCATTTTTACTATTGATGGACAGCAATCTAAGGTCTACTTCCCATCTCAACAAGCACTGGGTTCAGAGATAAGGCACAGGTAGCCTTATGGTAGGGGTCGGTCTCTTCTCCCAAGGAACAAGCAGCAAGACAAGAGGAACCAGCCTCAAGTTGCCTCGGGGGAGGTTTAGGTTGGAGCTGAGGAACAATTTCTTCCCCTCCAGGGTTGTCCAGGGATGTCCCAGGCTGCCCAGGGCAGGGGTGGAGTCCCCGTGATCCCTGGAGGGGTTTCCAAGCCCTGGAGCTGTGGTGCTGAGGGACAGGGGTCAGTGGTGCCCTGGCAGTGCTGGGGGAGCAGTTGGACTCCATGCTCTGAAAGGTCTCTTCCAACCAAAACAATTCTGTGATTCTATTCTATGGTGCCAAAAAACAAGTCTTCTGTGAAGCATTAAAGCCCCAGTGACAACTAAAACCATTCCTTCCAAGCTTCTACCTTTCCACAAGTTTCTCCCTTAAAGACAGGACATGCAATGGGGTTAATGACCTAATCTTTGTAAGAAGAATTTCTGTGGTAGGTCAAGAATTAGCGAGGGAAACGGAATAATATTTATACAAAACCAGGACTGTGCATCTATCATTTCTTGTTTACAACTACTGGATGAATAAGAACCTTAAAAAAAAGGAAAAAAAACCGAAAGAAAAAAAGTAGCATTCTGCCTCATTGCACCCATCACATTAATGATTTTCAGTATCTGCAAAATTCAGGTTTATTTCTGCTGGAAAAAGTTGCAAGCACGTTAGCTCCTTCAGATTGCCATTACGCAGAAGAATGGTAGCTTCTTGGACTGTATTTAATACACTTGAATTGAGAAGGCTGGGAAAAAATAAAGGTACTTTTAGGAAAAATTAAAAAAAAATCTGCAGTATCTAAGAGGAGGATGTTTCCATTTAAATATTTAGTGGACGTGTGGACAGAAAAACTGTATTCCTCTGTGTTCTGATCAGCTGCTCACTGCTTTTTCATTTTAACTCCATTACATCAGTGAGAGTGAAGAAGAGGAGAAAGGTGACAACACGGGAGAGACCCCAAGAAGAGATCACTGCAAGCTTTACCCCGATAGCCCTCTGCCAGCAACACCCTTTTCCATTTGCACTTGCCAATTAACTCTGAGGGGCCAGAAGAACCCCGAGGTGTGACCTTGGTGTCTAACCCTACGAGGCACAACCGTACCGAGCATCGCTTCACGAGGCCTTTCACACCAAAGACATCCCCGCTCCTGTAGGCACACGGCTCAGAAGTCAGCAGCTTTGACACTTGAAAAGCAGACGTTGTTGATCCCTAACACCCAAGTTCTGCCATTGAAGTCACTTAGGTTAAAAATCATATCAAAATCACCACAGAAAACTCACTTGTGTTGTTCATTGGACGATAACTCTTCATCCAGAAGAATTAATTCTTTGAATTCAAGAATTTCTGCTAAATAAAACACATGTTATTTAAGCGTAGACTAGTTAATGATTATTAATTGCTATTATTCTGTTTCTATGTCCTGTATCTCATTAAAATTATTCTGAATTCACTTGTTAATCGTTAGGGTTCAGTCATCCCACTCCAGGTCAAGCCACGAGCATCCAGCCCTGGGAAGAGGCACAGCCCTGGGAAAGCTTTTCTATACTGGGGGTGTATTTACTTCTACACCCACCAGCAACAGGCAAAACTGGGTTATAACAATTCTGCAGTTCCTGAGCTGGTTCCCAGGGGTGCGAGGATGAAGGGGAGCCCTGGCAGGAGGCAGGGCTGAGGAGCCAGCTGCTGCTCCTTCCTGGTGGCTCACCAAAGGAGGAAGTGCTGCAGTGAGCTTCCTCGTTCCAGCTTGGCACTGAAAATGGGGTTCATTTAATACTGGTTCAATAATGTCCTTTTCTTTTCTTTTCTTTTTTTTTAAGCTGATGAACTGGCCTGTCAGGTGACAGCGATCCAAGCGTTCCGCATGCGAAGATTGGAATTCTCATCACACAGATGTACTCCAGTTGAGTCACTGCCAGATTTTAATGATAATCTCTCTTAAGAGCTATTTAGCAAAGTGGAGGTGAGGTCCCGTGCCGCAGCAGAAAGCGAACCAGCTGCTGCGTTCACCTTAGTTTTCAATTACACAGCTCCAACCTTCACCTGCTACCCAGCATCACCCTCCTGAAACAGGCTGCAACAGTCCTGAGATTTTCAGGGAAAACATGAGAGGAAAAATTAACTAAAGCCAACCCATTTCCTGCATCCTGAATTAGGTCCTTCCCTCGAGCTACTCACCTACCGCAGGAACAAGGCTTCTGAGGAGGAGATGAAGTGCAGATAAGGTTGTGTTTAAGGTTTTTCTTGGCATGCAAACATCTTCTGTTTCTCAGAACCTCACGTCGCCAAATTAATTTAATACTTAGAAACGCTTGCAGGTAAATAACAGAGCAAACACAGGAATTTACTGAAGATGTAAAAGGCAGCTATAAGCAGAGTTAGCTCAGCAGTAGCACCACATAATTTTGATGTCATCTTTCAATCACAGTTCCCTTAATGCATCCTTGAAAAATAAGGACCCCATCAGTCATGGCAGATTTAATAGCCAGGTGGATTTAGGCTGGAACAAAGCCAGAGGCAACTTCACGTGTAAAAAGAGCAGCGTTTGGATTATTTTCAATAGCATTACCCAGCTCAGGTTTGGTTTTAAACTGTATTACCAACCCTGGGAGATGCTGCATTATGACAGACACTCGTAAGAAAAAGAAATAAATACATAGATATAGAGAGAGATATATATCACTGTTACCAAAAGCACTGACTGAAATGTATTTGTTAAAATAAAACTACCATTTTCCATCATGCATGTGCCTTAACAGCAGCAAGTTAATCAGAGAGGACTGAGGGGCTGAAGAGAGCAGAAAGCCACACGTACCTGCTTCTTGCAAAATCCATCTTGAACTTTTCATATCTCCTTCCAAACGCATTCCTAACCACCAGGTTTCTCCTGGACTGCAACCCTAGAAAGTTCAAACTTGTTAGCATGTTTTGCACCAAGTTTTCACATCAACACGTGCAAAGAGAAGAAAGTTCTCCCTCCAGAAGTGTCATTCAGCTGTCCCCTCCCTAACAGAGATGGAGTAAATGGGGCAGTGGGTGCAGAAGTGGGTTGGTACCATCCTGTCCTGTGTCCAGTCTGGGATTCTGTGACAAACTACAAAACTCTCTCCATCCATCTGCAGAAAGGATCCAGCGAGTCTCAGATATTCTGTTTGGCGAGCCACGTGGATGAGGTGCAGAGGGTTCTTTAGGGCAGGAGATTTGCATACGGGCACATTCAGCTCATTTGTTGCCCAGGAAAAGCCAAAAGTCAGCCCCTCACCCGAGCCTGCCCCCCCTGGCACAAGCTTGTGGTACGCTGCAATCTCCTTACACGCTTTGCAAGGACAGGATGGTGCTGTATTTAGACAGCCTTCTAACGGAGTTAAGAAGCAGAATTCAAGTCCCATAAGGAAAAAAAACCAAAAAAAACCAAAAAAACAAACATATAAATCAGTTGCAGAGGAATACACCCAGCAGCAGCCAAGGGAGAAACTTTGCTTACACGCTCAATTCTGTTACTGTAACTTCCCGGGCTGAGATTTTAATACTCTGACATTTGAGATGAGAAGCTTAAATGAACCAAAAAAAAAAACAAAACATATATATATACAATTAGTCACAACATCTGTTCCTGTTTCCATTACAGTTTTCCTAAAAGCACAGCGACAACAAGCCTACATCAACTTCCAGTCCTCGCGCTGGGGCAACCACACGCGCCACATCACTCCCACCAACAGACGTGGCCGAGCCTCTTGATGCCCATGAGTTAATGAGTCTTCCACTGATGCTTTCCTCATTAAAAGCAGGTTGTGCACGAGGGCTTCCCGCCCCCCTGGCAGTTCACCATCACTACTGCATGTCATTACCAGCCTGGAGGGGATGCAGTAGACTTAGTTCCACCTACAAACCATCATAGCTGCAAAAGGGAGGGGGGCAGGAAAATCACTGCTTTCCACTGCTTTTGTGGTCATAGTAACACAAAGATTGAATCCTGCTCCCTGGGGAGGGCAGGGAACAAGCGAGTCCATTATCCCATTGAGGGATGAGCCACAGATTCATCCACAGCCTGCTGAGGATGCAATTACAGGACGCTTGCTTTCTCCGTGGGTTCAAGTACCTACTCTACTACAGATTTCCTCCCTAACCCAGGGCAGATCCATTAGCTGTAGTGTCCTAACTTGCCCCCCAGCCTGAGAAGCAGAAAGGTGTTCAACCATCTTTAATTCATCTGCCATCACCATGGTTCTCAAGTCTGGGGATGTATGCAGACCTGGCTGATCTGCTGGAGCAACCAAAAGAAAGGGTTAACTTCAGGGCAGGCTTTTGAAAGCTCATCTCCAGCTTTGGGAACTGTGGCAGGAGATGCAGACCGAGCGGGGTTCAGCGCAGCCTGGGCAAGATCATAAGAACCCCACGGTTCTCTCACAGACCTAAAGACTGTTTGCCATAAAAGTGCACTCAAAATTTTGTTTGTGATATTCTTGAGTGGCTAAATGAATTCAATACTGGGGGGAAAGGGAAAAGAAGGGAAAAGAAGGGAAAAGAAGGGAAAAGAAGGGAAAAGAAGGGAAAAGAAGGGAAAAGAAGGGAAAAGAAGGGAAAAGAGAAAAGGGAAAAGAGAAAAGGGAAAAGAGAAAAGGGAAAGGAGAAAAGGGAAAGGAGAAAAGGGAAAGGAGAA
>JANVCC010000030.1:21590106-21601989 GCA_025345505.1 Todiramphus chloris collaris
AAAGAAGGGAAAAGAGAAAAGGGAAAAGAAGGGAAAAGAGAAAAGGGAAAAGAAAACCATCAGGAGCTATAGGCAGCCCTATATTCTGGTGCAAGATCCAGACCAAAACTGAGTATCTCCTCCCAGCTGGAAAGCAATCCAGCACCCAACAGGAACCCAAACAAAACCTCTCACTCATCACAGCACTGACTTTTATCACAAAAGTCTCGCCCAAGACCAGCAGCGGATGAACTCAAGTGGCAACTCACCTGCTGAGTCAAAACACGCCAGGGGTTTTGAAAATAAATCTGCTGAGTTGAGAAAAATTCTTCTCCACGAGTGTCTTTGGTGGGAATCCACTGAAGGGGACAGGCAGTCGTGCTTCTGGACCTCTGGGGACATCCCAGGTTGTCACAAGTAACACAAGTGACGCCGCAGACGGGCAGAGGAGCGGTCCTGGCTCTGCAGACCTCCAGCTCCATAGGTGACCCCCCCAACTCTAACGTGTCCACTAATCCTGGGTTAGCAAACGGGTTTCAGCCACTCCGCAAAAGTCTTTTCCAATCTGGAGGTTCCAAAAGCCTCGAGTATCTTCCTATGGAAATAAAGGCTGAGGAGGACACTTCACCATTTCACTAATGAGGGTTCCAGATGGAAAGTCAAAATTAGCAGGCACTCACCGCATGCTCCTGAAGGCACCGATACGAGAGCAGTTTCATTGGATTTCACCACCCCCATGGAAGGAAACCAACTTTTCTATTCTCTCCCATGGTTTGTGGAGTTTATCTCAGAATTTTAGTAGTGCTGGGTATTTTCAAACTTGGGACGTGGCTCCTGTGACAGCTGCCATTTGTATGGTTGGGTTTTTCTTGGTGGTTTTTTTTTTTTGGTTGGGGTTGGTTGGTTATTTCAGAAACCACAGGTTTCTCTGTCCTCTTCCACGCACTCTTTGGTGAACACAACGGTTACAGGACCAGCGTGCAAAGACATCCCAGCTCTCTCTACATCCTTCTTACAACACGTTTATCTTGCTGAGCCAAGTGAACTACAAGTACCTCAGAGTCACGGGAGATGTCAGAGGCAGCAACTTATCTCCAGACTGATGAGGCTCCGAGACGTGCTTTGGGTTTTTTCAGGATAAGGAACGAGATGCGGCGAGGAGCTCGTTCCCGCTCGGGTAGAGATGGGCGTGCGACCCATTGTCATCATTTCCACTTAAAGCCAACAATGGAGATATGCTCTGCCAAAAAAATCCCCAACACCTATGACACGCGGCACCTGCAGTCTGAAAGTTGACAGCCACTCTGTTTCTTTTTCCCTTTCTGATTTATAGCCCTTTAAACCAGCAGCCTGAAATTACAGCCTTCCTGCAGATCCTGTAGATTTCTGATTTTTCATACTACTTTGGTTCAAGACTCACAAACAGTGAGCTTAGTCAGAGAGGGTAATGAAGAAAATTCCCCGTGGTGTCACCTGATGGTGCAGGGAAGTGCTTTCCTGGTGCCTCTGCCCAGGTCTCCAAGGAAGCCCAGGCTGGATTTAGGGTGGCCACATCAGAGAGGGAAGCCGAGCTGGACCGTAACCCCTTCCTAGCTGCAGACCCACCTTCCCTCCCCGTCCTCCTCCTCCCCCTTTCACGCTTAGGTCAGCTGGGGAATTTAATAGCACAGTACAATCATAATTCTGAAAAATCAACAGTATCCATCAGGCTATTGAATTCTGATTACGACGGAGCTCAGGGCTGCACAGGCATTGGATTTTCATTACCTGTAGCAAGACTTTGCACTCGGGCAAGGCACCTTCTCCCTGAATTATTACTCTGCAACTTCTCTCCTCATGAAAAGTCCTGACCTCTAGAAGCCAAACCCTGGGTGGGAGAGCTTTAGTCTTTATTACTGAGCTCCTTGGAGGGGAATGAATTACCTTGAGACACCTGAAGCAAGCAGGTTGGTTTGAGGATGCTCCTTAAATCCGCTTCATTTTCTGCGGCGTTTGAGCAGCCTGTTGCAATCATTCTATAGATATTTTCTTTGGGAGTTTCACACCAGTTGTCAGAGAGACATTATGTGAAGGAAGATTGAATTCACCAAGCGCTTTAGAACACAGAGATCCCGCTGCCCCGACTCTCACAACAACCCTGGCACTGGAGCAGTGCCTCCATCACTGCCCTCAGCGATGCTGGGACCCTTAGAGAGCAGAGCTGAACAGCCAGCCACCTTCCCACCCAAGGAGCTGGGAAACACTGCTGCTGGGGGGCTGGGGGGGTTCCGTTCTGGTTTGCTCTCTGCAAACTCACATAGGAAATCTGCTGCCCCATGGCATGGCCACGTCGAGGCTCCCAGCCAGGAGAAACCCATTGCAAGTTGAAAATAAAATAAGGTCACTCTCCCCCTCTTTGAGCTCATCAAAGTCATTCCCATTGCCCTCAAGACCTGTTTTGGGGGGTGTTTTATTCCTTTCTCTCCAATGCTGGAAGCTTTGGGCCAGGTGCTGCTTGAGCAAGGAGAAGCCAGGACATTCAAGCTCAGGACCCACTGCCCTTGTCCTGGGGACACAAAGGGCTCTGACACTCACCCACAACCCCCAGGTGGGATTTTCCAGGGGATTTCTTGCTTTTTTTCTGCAGAAACAAGCATCAGTGCCTGGACACAAAGCTCAGCTGCCACTTTGCCAACAGCCAGGAAAGCTCAGCTCAGACAGCAAGCGGGGCTTTCCTTAAATGTCATTTTTTAGTCTTTAATCACCCTGGATGGCCTCAATATTTACAGCATAAGCCATTTCATCGGGAAGTTAAATATATGGCCCAGATATTTAAAGAAACTGATTCAGAGCCACATAAATGTAATTGCACTTAACGTGACCTGGGAATGAAATCACCCACAGCGCATGCATTTATTTATTTATTTTCCTGCAGGGTGTTTCAACCCCATTTTCAATACATCAGGTTAAGGGAACCTCTTTCAGCGCATTGCCTGGGTAGATTTCACTGCTGCTGACTTGTGCAAGCAACCCAAAGCACCCGGGCTTAAAACAGGAATTAATGAAAAGCATATATACTTTACTATACCATACAGAGAGGCAGAGAGAGGAGCTTTTGTGTATCGACGCCTGCTTGCCGAAGCATCCTATTAAAAATGCTTTTCCCCTTAAAAAAAAAACAATTGAACACAAAGGGAATAAGAAGAGCAAGTGAAAAAATAAGGCAATAAAAAGGAATAGTATGTAATACTATTTTTTGTAATAGCAAAGACACAAGTATCCTGATATCAAGCAATTACAAGTGGAGTGCTCTTCTATTCTTATCTCTAAATCAAACTGTTTCGACCCAGACCACAAACTCCTCGCACGGATACTGGCCTGGACAGGAGCTGCATCTCTGCTGCCCCACTTCATGGCATCCAGCCCCATCACAGACCTGCAGCCTTGACCTTGGCCACAGCGCCAAGAAAGCTGCTCCAGGAGGAGAAGAGGTTTAGCTTCAGGCACCAGAACAAACCTTACTGCTCTCCACGGAGCAGTTTCTCCTCCCAAGAAGCAGGGAAACACACACTTTTGCCTTCCATCAATCAAGAGCAGAAACAAAGCGCCCATCTGTGCCAACGCAGGGGCTGCAGATGGTTTTGTTAATGATTCTGTGACTTCCAGTAGTATTCTTCTGCATAGGGCAGGAAAAAATTCAAGCCAAAGGTAGCCCAGAGTGGTCCCTTCCCCCCCCCCCCCCCCCGAATTTCCAGAACCACAGAATGTTAAGGGTTGGAAGGGACCTCTGGAGATCATGGAGTCCAACCCCCCTGCCAGAGCAGGGTCACCCAGGGCAGCCCACACAGGAACAGATCCAGGGGGGGTTGGAAAGTCTCCAGAGAAGGAGACTCCACAACCCCTCTGGGCAGCCTGGGCCAGAGCTCCGTGACCCTCACAGTGAAAGAGTTTTTCCTTATGATGTCCTAATTCCTTACGGGTGTCCAAAACCATCTCCGGTATTTCTGAGGAAGGGGGCAATCCTGCACAGGGCTGGAAAAACCCCTTATCACCTTTCACATCTCAGAGAGGTTCAGGCTGAAAAACAACGTGCTCCGTACCCAGCCAAGAGACGTTGCTCCGGATGATTTACCATTCCTGGGGATGGGGAGAACTGTCAAACGTTTTATCACCCGTGGCAGCTGGGGGCACGATACATGCTGATATCAGCTGAAGATTAAAACACAATAGCATAAAGTCTTATTGGAAGGAGAATGGAAGCTGGAAATCTTGGCTAGAAATCACTCCAACCTTTGTAATGAGTTTCTGGATCAGTGGGGATGAAATTGCGTGCCAAAAACCGCGTGTAATTTACCCCTTGTTTAAACACATCCTGGCAACCCAATTATTACTTTCAGAATCACAGAGTTTAACTTATCAAGGTGTTTTTGAGCAAGAGCTGTCTCTGTTTCACGTGAGGCAGCGGAGTGGGAAAGCCAGGCTGAGTGAGCCCAGACCCTGCTCCTCCACGGGACAGGGATGCTCTTGGGACAGGGATGCTCTCAGCCACCATGTGCCACGTTGGGTGCACGAGGGTAGTTTGTGCTGCTTATGCTTCCGAACCTGAAGGCAACAAAGCTCGGCAATCGTAGCCAACAAAAACACAGTCATATTCCCTCCAAAATGCAGGGATCTGCTGGGGAACTGAATTTCTTTGTCATCTTGAAAGAAAGGGGGAAAAGAAGTTTACCTGCAAAGGCACCCACCTAAACAGATAAACACTTCTGGAATATGGAATCACAGAATCACAGAATTGGTTTGGTTGGAAAAGACCTTTAAGAGCACGGAGTCCAACCATTCCCCCAGCACTGCCAGGGCACCACTGCCCCCTGTCCCTCAGCACCACAGCTCCACGGCTTGGAAACCCCTCCAGGGATCACGGGGACTCCACCCCTGCCCTGGGCAGCCTGGCACAGCCCTGGACAACCCTCAAGGGGAAGAAATTGTTCCTCAGCTCCAACCTAAACCTCCCCTGGGGAAACTGGAGGCCAGTTCCTCTTGTCCTGTCCCTTGTTCCTTGGGAGCAGAGCCCGACCCCCCTGGCTCCAGGCTCCTGTCAGGAGCTGTCAGAGCCAGAAGGTCTCCCCTCAGCCTCCTTCTCTCCAGGCTGAACAAGCCCAGGTCCCTCAGCCGCTCCTCAGCACCCTTGTGCTCCAGCCCCTTCCCCAGCTCCGTTGCCCTTCTCTGGCCACGCTCCAGCCCCTCAATGTCCTGCTGGGAATGAGTGAGGGGCCCAGAACTGACCCCAGGATTCCAGGGGGACGATCCCTGCCCTGGTCCTGCTGGCCAAGCCAGTGCTGATCTAAGCCAGGATGCTGGTGGTCTTCTTGGCCACCTGAGCAGAGGTGGCAATTAATTATTGAGAATCAGACAAAAACCCAAAGAGCAGAGACTTTCTAGAGGAAGCAAATGCCCAGGGCAGCACAACACAACCTCAATACTCTACACAATACCACAAAAGAACTTTCCTCACCAGTTTTTCAATCGCCTCGTGCACAAAACCGTGTTCGGGGTTGCGCCGTTTGATTACCAGTTGTCGGAAGCAAGGAGCATCTTTGGTGGACAGCCCAAGGGATGAAGAGCAGTGTGGTATAAGGAGTGGCTGTGCAACAGGCTCCCACACCCTGTGGGGGTCTTCCAGATACATCCACATCCACGGGAGAAATGGCAATCATCCTGAAGCCAGAGGTACAACTCCGCAAGCGTTAAAGACCAGAGGTGGACAAAAGTAAGGGGAAAAAAAAAAAAATATATATGTATTAGCCAGCCCTGATATTTCAGCATAGAATAAAAATATAAGGCGTGCTATGTTCCCTGCAACGTTACTATGGTGATTTCACTAAGGACAAAATAACACGGCGTTGAGTAGAGCCGTGGTTATGAACCAAAGCTCACACCCGAGGTACTCATCTGCCCATTACACACCACCAGGGCTGGTGAATAATCATCAGAAGGCAATTCCCCCGCAGACAGACGAGCGGAGCTCACCCCGCTGAGCGTGAAGGTCAAACGCATCACATTAACCAGGGATCCGCTCGCTGAAAACCTGCGGCTCGGGGAACAGAACCATCACTTCTGGCCACTATTAATAACGCAAAGGATTCCCAGAGCTGCTTCGTTTACTCAGCGCGACGCGAACCGCCCGGCGTCAACACGGCACTAAATCACATGCAAATTGCCTGCGCGCCGGAGCTCGAGCCACGTGAAAGGACGGCGCTGGGGAAAATCCATCTCTCTGCTTTAAGTACACTTCTCACACTTTATAAAGATGCAGTGTGCTTGGCTAACCGGTTGGAGCGCCACGGTCCCGAGGATTTACGACCCGAGCGTACACATTTTGCCAGTTAATGCTGGAGCACAAATCACTCTTGCGAGTAACAGACATTCGTTACACCCGGCGACTGCGGTGGTTTTGTAATGGTTTCCCCTTTTGGGTTGTTCAGGAGTTGTTGTTTGGGGTTTGGGGTTTTTTTTTTTTTCCTGCTAGAATCTTCTCCGCTTACCCTTCTGCCAAAGGGTAAATACCTCTACAAAACTCTGGGGCAGACTCGCAGGTGTCATGGGCTCATTTCTCACCCGGGGCTGAAGCCCAGGACCTTTGAAGAGCTTCGTGGATATTCCAAAATATAAAGTAAGAAAAAAAAAATTAAATAAAAAAAAAAAAAAAGACCCTGAGGTCCCAAAGGTCTGGCAGAGCAAAGGCTCGCTTCGCTGTACTGGGATGATGGGCTGCTTCTTCTTGAGCTTGGAGCTTTGGCTGATGAAACCACTCTTCTCCCCACCTTCCAAATTCCGTCAGCTTCTCACCCGCTGCTGGAAATTGAGAAGGGTAAATTGGGGGGAAATACATGTAAACATGTAAATAAAGAGAAGATTGTTGTGAGGGGAAGAAGGAGAGGTCTGTGCGTGGCCACAAAATAGAGAGGGGTGCAGAGAGAAGAGAATCAGAGAATGATAGGGGCTGGAAGTGACCTCTGGGGATGAGCTGGTGTCACCCCCCCTGCCAAGGCAGGTTGACCTGGAGGAGGTCACCCAGGATCCCATTGTCCAGGTGGGTTTGGAACGTCTCGAGACAGAGATTCCACCGCCTCTCTGGGCAGCCTCTTCCAGGGCTCCATCCCCCTCAAAGTAACAAAGTTCCTCCTCATGTTTAGAGGGGACTTCCCATGTTCAAATTTGTGTCCATTACCTCTTGTCCTGTCACTGGGCACCACTGAAACACAGACTGGTCCTATCGTTCTGACACCCACCCTTCAAGGATTTATAAGCATTGATAGATCCCCCCTCAGTCTTCTCTTCTCCAGACTAAAAAGACCAGAGTTGGGTCTGAGGGAGTTGCTCAGCCTTTCAGAAGGCTGCTCCTGACTTTTGCTAATAAAACCACATCCAATTAACGTATCATCAGCTGATGAGCATCACCCTGAGCTGGAGCACAGCTACTCAGTGAAAGAAATCACCCTGGGTGCTACCGAGAGAAACTGCAAGACATTTTGTTCGAATTACAGCCTGCAATACGAGCAATAACCTCCTATTTTCTTGTCTGACAGAAGCAACTGCTCTGATACCTTAAAGAATTTCCTTCCCCAAACCTCTGCCCTCCCCCATCTTTCCCCCTCATTCATTTTTTTACTGGGAGATAGAGCAAGGAGCTTCCCCATCCTGGGGAAGACGACACCGAGCCGTGGGATAAATTCATTCACAGCAGAAATAGATGCCATTTCATTACCTGAGTGACAGAAACCTACTCCCTGTTTACACCAGGACTGCTATTAAAGCAACTATTTGGGATCAATGCAACACAGCAGCAGGATTTAAATCTTGCCTAGCAGCAAGGCAAAGGAACAGCTTCTCCAGACAGGTCAAACTCATAACACTTTGTTCCCTTAGCAGCAAAGACCAAAGCACAATCTCTTTGAAATCCTTGGTAATGGAGCTGTATAAAAAAAAAAAAAAAAAAAAGCTTTTGAAACTCCCCAGCCAGACCATACTGCTGCTACTTGAATTCCTGTTGGTACCACAGCACAGGTTACAGGCAGCTGATGTTCAGCCTGTTCAGCTCAAGGGTGTTTCCAGAAAGCCCTAGATGAAAACAAGCTGCATTTTAATTGTTCAGAATGCACTGTGTTTTGTACCTGCCTCAGCTGGTTCACCTCACATCCCTGAGCAGCAATACCCACATCCTCACCCCAGCACTCCCCACCTTAAAAAACCCTGATGCCATACGTTTAATTAACACTTTAAGCTACGACACAGCATCCTCCAAAGACACTTGTAAACCTATAAGCTTCTCCTATATGCACTCTCCCCCAATTCTTCCTGGTTTTTATATCGCTGCCCGTCATCAGCGGTGGTTTTTAGGAGCACATGGTTGCTGTGGAGCTGCTCCAGGGTGCAAAGACTGGCACCATCACTGCCTCCTGTGCCACGGGTGCTTCAAAATATGCACAAAACATTGCACGCAGAGCTATGGAAATGAGCAGGCACCCAGCAGCCAGCTGGGAATTCCCCAGAGAGGTGGTGGAAGCCCCATCCTTGGAATTTTTCAAGCCCAGGCTGGATGGGGCTCTGAGCAACCTGCTCTAGTGGGAGATGCCACCGCTTAATTAAACTCAATCTTCAAGGTCTTTTCCAACCTAAACAAGCCCATGATATTAGGTATTGATTGCCTACCCCAGGAGAGTGACTTTCAGGATGCTCTGGAAGCCATCACTTGCTCCTCTCCTGGATCCCCATCCCTCTGTTTCCCACGGCAGGGGCTGAGAAACCTTCCCTTGGAGACCAGATCTGCAGAGACAGAAGCAGCAGCTGCTCATGGTCCAAATAAGTTCAAGGAACCTTTGTCCACATCTGGACTCCACAGATATTAATAGTGATTTTTTTTTTTCCCTCCTTCCCCACAAATGCAATATCTGCTGGTTGGGGAAAGGTATTAAATGAAATGGGAAAGAATAAATAAATAAATAATGTGGGGTTTGGCAAAAATGTGTACCTGTCACTGCTGGAATTTGTCCTTAAGGTGACAAATGGTAAACGACACCAGCGCCTGCTCTAAGCAGAAGGGGAACTGGCCAATTGATCATCTGCTCCTTTTGTCATCTTTTTATGAAGTGCTTTTCCTTAGCAAGCCATTTCTGTACCGAAAGGACATTTTCCTGCACTCTCCACAACAATGCACTATCCCAAGGGTGCACCAGGGTGGTTCTTGCTTCGTGTTGCTGTTCAGGCCTCACATTTCCATTTAAAACTCCTTTTCTCAGGTAAAGAGCCTCTGAAACTTTTGCTAATTATTGGGGGGAAAAAAAAAGGATGCACGCACAGATCTGGTTTGTGAACTGAAGCAAAACCTTGCTGCCTTTGTCCATCCCTCTCCAGCACCCCAGGCAGCTTGGAAAGCTGACTGCTAAAGCCTGTCCAGTTTTGCTGCATGCAGGGGAGATATTTCTTTGGTGTTTAAGCCGTAGGTGAAAGCAAGACGGACATCTGCTAATTGCTGGTTTCTGGGGAGATGGGAGCTATTTAGATTTGGGGGTTTAATTAGCTGGTAGCATTTCTTACGCGGAGTAGACTGTGAAAACCTTTCTACTTACAGAAGCATGACATGGGCAGAGGCAAAGCATGAGGATTTCTATGTGATTGCCAGGCAAGGTGTTTTCACCCCGGAGCAGAGCAGCCTCCTCCCTTGCACACCCATAGTGTCACTCCCCGGCCCCGGTCCTTGGACCATCACAGGATTTCGGGTACCAGGCTGAGCCAGCGGCGTTCCGGCCTCGCAGGTCACTGAAAAATGTCTGCAGGTGAACAAAGCCCAGGGATGGGAGCTACATCCCCCATCCCCCTGGTGCTCTTCACCCCTTCCCTTCCCACGCAGCCCTTGGCTCTAGTCCGGGAGCAGTCGCTCACCGCAGACCCAGACCAAGCTGCTGGCCCAGCTCAGGAAGACACAAGGGTGTATTTCTCCTTTGCTCTTCCCCGTCCTCCTTATCTTTAAAGCCTGAGGATTCCAGCAGCCTCCAAACCCTTTTACAGGCAGCATCTGCAGATCTCAGGGGTGGCAGCGAGTCCTTTCCACCAGAAAAGATCAAGGCAGCTTTAAGATGGAGGCCAAAGCCTGCAGGAGATACCAGAGGAATCTTTTTCTGGGCTACAGCTTCTTTTTATGACACATCTTAACACAGCCCTGTCACATCTTGCAGCCGCTGACCTTCCTCTGCCTCTGCCAGGCCTGATGATTCAAACCAAGGTGCAAACTGCACACACTCCCAGTTTAACCCAGCCCCTTCCTGCAGGAGCATCACTCCTGCTGTGCCCAGCCCCACAACCACACCAGTGCACACACTCCCAGTTTAACCCAGCCCCATCCTGCAGGAGCATCGCTCCTGCTGTGCCCAGCCCCACAACCACACCAGTGCACACACTCCCAGTTTAACCCAGCCCCTTCCTGCAGGAGCATTGCTCCTGCTGTGCCCAGCCCCGTGGCACAGCCAGCACCCTGCTTGCTCCCCAGCACAGCCCCAGGGCCATGTGACATTTCCAACTTCCCAGTTCATTTTACACCCTGGCACACCAGTGTATGTTCCCCAACACCAAGATCCCGACTCCCGCTTGTACAGGCAAAGCACATGGGCAAAATATATTCACCCAAGCCACGGAGAGAAAAAGGCAGCAGAGGAAATTTCCATTTTGGAGCTCCCAGTACAGCCCACTATGGATGGGCACTAGGAGAACGGTGGTAATGGGAAGGAGCGAAGGATGTCACCCAAACACAACGAGCAGTGTGGCGAGGTGCGAGGATGAAGGATGGAGGTCCCTGGCAGCAGATGGTGCAGATGTTCCCTCTCATCCATCTCCCACGTGTTCCCACTCCAAACTGAGCGGGTCTTCGGTCCTGCCCCGGTTGAAATTCCCGCTCTCCGCGCAGGCAAGGTTCAGAGCGACGGGCGCTGGAGCATCGCACCGCCGCCCAGGATGGCATCTCCACCAACCCACCGTGGCCCAAGGGGTCGCGCCACCAGGGGAGAATATTTCTCTCTGGTATTTATTCCCCAGAGAAGGCAGGAGGAGAGCCCCCCGACCCTCAGCCCCGCGGATTGGCAGGTGGGAGGGAGTGGAGCAGCGCTGTAATCCGACTTGAATTGCTGATGAGAACATCCATCTGGGCTCTGCCCAACCTGCTGCGCTTCATACCTCGCGCCTTCGCCACACGGATCGATTTCGGCGTCGGGTTTATGAGGGGTAATTAATATTCATTCAGAATTAAGCAGAGAAAGATTCCCAATGCATGAAGATGTTTATTATTTATTCATATTTAAGGCTTGTTAGATTAATCTATTTTAAATTACCGCGTGCTGCCAGGCACAATTATTATAATTTATTAGGATAATTTTGGTGGTTTATTTCCCTCCGCAGAAGGTGTAACGCTGCGGCTCGAGCGCTCCTGGAAAGCTGCTAACGGAGCTGCAGCCCAGTGAGGAGCACCACAGAATCATGGAATTGTTTGGGTTGGCAGAGACCTTTCAGCTCATCGAGTCCAACCCTTCCCCCAGCACTGCCCGGGCACCACTGCCCCCTGTCCCTCAGCACCACAGCTCCACAGCTTGGAAACCCCTCCAGGGGTCACGGGGACTCCCCCCCTGCCCTGGGCAGCCTGGCACAGCCCTGGACAACCCTCAAGGGGAAGAAATTGTTCCTCAGCTCCAACCTCAACCTCCCTTCTCTGAAGGGGCCAACTCCATGATCAGGGATGTCACCCATGCTCGTTTATTTTTAAAGTCGCTATCCCAAGGTATGGAAACCCTTACATCACATCTGAGGAGCAGGGGGTGGGGGGTACGTTCATTTGGGAAAAGGAAAAGGAAAAGGAAAAGGAAAAGGAAAAGGAAAAGGAAA
>JANVCC010000030.1:21601999-21651475 GCA_025345505.1 Todiramphus chloris collaris
GGAAAAGGAAAAGGAAAAGGAAAAGGAAAAGGAAAAGGAAAAGGAAAAGGAAAGAAAAAGAAAAAATCTATGATGACTTATTCCTAAAGATGGCAGGTGATGATTTGCAGTAGCTGGCTCGGGCAGTTTGTTACCATGTACAGCATAGCCACGGGCACCACTTGGTACCTCCAGGACCTCCCTTTGGCCACCAAAGAAGCCCCTGAAGATCTTCCTGCCTCTGTCTCTTGGGTGTAAACAGCTTCTCCTGTGACTTTACAGGAGTGGTACTTAGAGTGAGGAGGGAGGGACGTGGAAATAAAGTCTTCAGCTCCACGCGGCGTGAAAGACTTCACCTCATTTCTTTAAAAAAAAAAGATAAAATTAAAAAGTCAAATATATAGTTGTGTTTAAAAGCTGCAGTTACCATTATTACATTTAATTGATGCCCTCAGGGGCTCCAAGCGAGACAGGCTTTTATGAAATTTAATTATTTTCCAGCAGGGCTCAGGAGGTGAAGGTGCAATCAGAGCTGCAAGCGCTGCTCTCCGTGCCAAGGGAAGCCCAGCTCCCCCGACAGCCCCACGCCAGCACCCACGTCTCTGCCACACAGGAGTGCCAGTGCTCATTTTAGCCTTGAAAATTAATTAATAATAAGCAAACAGACTGGTTTGACTTGACAACAGACCCAGTCTTTAGGTGAATCTGCTTTAGGAGGTCTGGGGGGGTTGGACTCGATTTCCAGAGGTCACTTCTGATCCCTACCAGTCTGGGATTCTGTGCGATCACTCCGTCTATGAACCCACCAGAATCACAGCAAGAAGGGAGGGAAGGGAGAGAAGGGGAAGGGGAAGGGGAAGGGGAAGGGGAAGGGGAAGGGGAAGGGGAAGGGGAAGGGGAAGGAAAGGACCGCACGGCCGGCTGTGACTCAACCGATACCCGCACATCACTTGAAACAATATTTTCTCACCTTTGAAAAAAGCCCCTCGTTTCTCCTGGTGCCCAGGGAAGAGCAGCCAATGTGCTGAGCCAGGAGGAATGGGAGAAGAGCTTGCTTTGAAACTCCTTCCCCAGCCGAGCAGCTCCGATACCCACCACACGCCTAATGATCCTTCCCCCCACCCCAAAAAAAAAAATGACTGTACAGCACAAACACTTTTGAAGTGAGCTGCTTCATCAGGATCTCCTGAGAGTAAATGCAGCCATGAGGAAAAAAAAAACCAAAACCCCCCAACTTTTTAATATAAAAAAGAAAAAAGACCTCCTTTGAGTAAAACAAATGATTTTCTAACAAAGAATGTCCTGGGGCTAAGAAAACGTCGTGCTTTTGATGCTGCACTACTGTGCTGGAGATTAATGTGCTCACAGCTGAGATTTTACCCCAATTATAAATCTCCAGTAGCATGTCACGAAATAGAATTCACTCTTTTCTAATGGCAGGCTAAATTTTAGCTATTCTTTGGCACAGAGCTCAAAAGCAATAAAACATTATCAACTCAGCATTCCTTTCATCGGATATCTCTTATTGGAGCATCACACTTTTGATAGTTACCAGCTATAAGCGAACAGAATGCGGGTGTTTACATTTTGCTGCCATCTAAATAAATCCCTTTACTTTGATGAACGGGGATGGGAAATGCTGGTGTCACTGAGGCCAGTCTCCCACCAGGGACAAAGCTGACCATTAAACTTTAACCATTTAGACTCAAAGCCATTAAGCTGTGATCCAGCCAATACCACGTGAACGCTGCGGTCTTTCCGTGACGCTCGGGGGTTGAATCATTTCATACCCAGGTTATGGTTCCCTTTTGCAGCACGACAGGGAGAACCCAAGACCATCTGCATTTGCTGCGTGCTGAGGTCCCACGTTCATAGGAAGATGACCAAAAACCAGAAGTGACAAAAATGAGACCAGGGTAGAGGCAGAGGATGGCATCCCTCATGCTCCTCAAGTCCTCAGACTTTGCTTGGGAATCAAAAGCTCTGCTTTTAACTGATGGGTTTTGCCTCTGGGACGTCTGACCAAACAAATACAAAACACAGCCAATATTCCTGACACCCAGTAAGCTGTTATTTTAAACACAGTTTCCATAAACTACAAAAGCTGACACAGTCAGAGGCTCAAAAAATATACGATCTCATTACAAAAACGCTGGCACTTGGAAAGATCTCGGGTGGCCAATCACAGCTTGGGGAGGGCTGTAATTTATAACTTTGATCCCCACAGCTAAACCATTTAATCTGATAATAAACATCAATCACCGAATTTTATTGCGCCGTTTTGCAGCCCGAGCAGAAAACCTTGCTCTCGCCAACAAATTAGGCACCCCAAAGTGACTCTTGCAAATAAATACTGGCTTTAATATTCAGCAGGATAATTCCAGGGGATCCATTTTTTATTGTTTTTTCTTTATTTAAGCACTACTGGAGCTCGGAGGAAGTTGGTAATGACAAAAACATCAAGCAAGGCAACCCAGGGCAGAGTTAACAGCGTCTGGCAAGCCAGAGCTTGCCTCTCTAGCAGCTCGGGGACAACACGTACCTTGATGTCTGCTACAGCTGTCATCAGAAAGTTATTAAGTGTGTCCAGATATTCTGCGTGCCCGTTTCATAAGTCACCATTAAAAACGATGCGAGATGTCATTATGTTCCCAGGCAGCCTCTTGCCTTGGCTCGAGGAACTAATCCACCACCTACCACTCAATAGCCGGGGAAATGGAACGGCCGGGCGTAATCCATCGTCCGACTGGGTAACTGCCAGACAAAATAAATCAGATGGAGCCCATTAATATATAATGATGCCAAACTACCATTAATTCTGATACTCTTTCCAATCCAGAGAGCTATTTAAGAAGTAGCTGAAATAATGATTTTTCTTTTTTTTTCCCCCCCTTTTTTTTTTCCCATGGAGCATCATCATCGCTTCACGCTGGATTTCTGCGCTCGGCGGAACGAGGCTGTCTGCAACAGTCTCCTGAAAACCAATAATCTCCCAAAATGATATATTATAATGAAGCTAAATTATTTATAAAAGTTTCAGTCCAAGTAAAGACGGAAGATTAAGAACATAAAGACTGCCCCAGCCTTCCTCAGAAATACCTGCCAGCATCAGGCAGGTCGGCAGCAGGGAGAACGTTGAAATCTGATGGTCACGCTCTTTTTAACGTCGCTAGCTGGGTTTGTGCTTCAGAGAAGGCAAGCTAAGTCTGAAGGTTGTTGTCTGAGAGTTCACTGAATAGAAGGATGATCTTTAGGGGGGGGAGAAAAAAAAAAAAGAAATTTTTTGTCTTCAAATAAGAGAAAAGGTAATTTTGTCTGCAAAAGGTCACCTTATGTCTTCACTTACTGCTTCTGTTTCTCCCCAAAAAAAGAAAAGACAAATGAAAGAGCAGAACAAGGAATATTTGTCTTGACTCAAGTAGCAGGAAGGGCTGAACCGGGCTTTTATTTCAGGTTTTCAAACCAACATTCACCCAAAAAAGCCAGAGAAGTCTGACCCAACGTCAGCCATTACCCACGTCCACCCAACATCGAGATCTTCCCAGATGACTCCAGTTGAGCCAGCGGAGAGACCCGGCCACCAGCCACGCGCTCTAAACCTCGTCCATCGCCATAGGCGGACCCAGGAGGGAGCGTGTGCTCGGGTCAAAACTCAATCAACCAGCCCGTATCGACCTTTCTTAATTACCTCCCCAGAGCACACTCAACACCACAGAGCTTTGCTTACGTGAAGAATGTGTCACCTTTGTTCCGAGCAAGGGAAAGAGATGAAGGCACTTAAATTCGAGGCTTTTAGCCTCGCAACTCCACGAATACATTTTAGTTACTGATTACGAGCGTGGCAGCTACTCGAAGTGAACTTCCCAGTTTGTCTCTGGTAAACTCTCCAGCACGTCTATAAAATAGCTTGAACAGAGACTCACATCAGCAGTTTTGTAAGTGTTGCATTAAATCCAGACGGTGTTTTTCATCTCAGGACGGGGAGGGGGAAAATGCATATTAATCCACCGGCGAAGCGACGCATCGAGAATTTTAAACATTTCTGTCAGTACGGGTAGAGCCTGAATACATTCTTTGCTAGATGAGCTACTGCATCATTTTGGTTCATTTGGAGGCCATTTGCTAACTTTATTAGGCAATATTCAGATGACGGATATCAAAAGGATATTCGCTGTAGGAACAGGCTTTGTTTCTGAAGACAGTAATTAGGTTAACCTCATGAATAAACCCTTTATATCAGCAGCCTGGACAAAGCGAGAGTTTAAAAATAAAAAAAAGCAGGAGAAAATGAGAAAGAAAAAAAAGAAACAACACAACAATGTGATGCAGAGCAAAAAATGTACCATCTGAGGACAGCGCTCTCCAGCCAGCGCTTCTCAAAGCATCCATACGTGGCTAGAAATGGCACAGTACGTGATGTACCAAAGTGTACAGGTCTAACATTGTGGAAGTGACCATAATGGCATGATGGTCATATGCATATGTGCACTTATTATCCTCTAATGCCTATATGCAATTATTAATGATCGTGCTGTGGTTAAGGCAGAACCAGCCCTAGGTGGAAGCATCGCTCCCGAGCATCCCTACTCTCCTGGGCATCCAGCAAAGAAAGAGAGAATCCCATTTTGACAAAACTGTTCATTCAATGAATAGCTGTCCTTTCACCTCAAAACATCTAGTAGTTCCTCCACCTCTAGCAAGATTACCTCTGAAACAAGTCCAAAAAAATCGAAGAACTCAATGCAAAATTCAGGTAAGGTCATTTGACATCTTAGCACGGGCTGAGGACAGCAGCACGTTGCCAGAAAACTCATAACCCACTACTTGGGCCAACCCAAGGGCCAACCCAAGGGCCAGCCCAAGGGACAACCCAAGGGCCAGCCCAAGGGCCAGCCCAAGGGACAACCCAAGGGCCAGCCCAAGGGCCACAGGACACCTGCTATTGCCCTGAAAGTCCTCAGACAATTTCAGGACACAGAGTGCCCCACAACAGGCCACCTCTGCTGTTCCTCACACATTTTAAGAGCCATTACAAAAGGTCATTTGATTATAGGCTTTCCCCTTCAGCAGAACAAAGCATTCTATTTCAGCACTAACAATGAGGTATTTTCCCTCGAGTCAGCTTTAAAATAATGTTGACATTATAGTCAATACATTATATATCACTATATTTATGTCAGAATCTATTGGCATAAAAATAAATCAATCTAAATGCATAGCTCTTGTATTTAAATGAAGCCTGGCAATGCCGTGTCTTTCCTTCCGCGTTCGCTCAGCTACTTATGGGTGTATCAATCACTTCTGACAGATTTCATGCACTGGGATATCACCTCTAGTCCCACTAAAAACTATTTTAAGTGAATTTTAGATACGAAGACTGGAAAAAATCTGCTTTCTGGAGCTCTTTTCTGCTAGAGTGTCACAAGGGAAGTTTTGATCTTATATTCAGCATAGGTCAGAAAAGCAGGACAGCAAACGGGGGTCACCCCAATTCATTCTCCAGCACAAACTATTCCCAGGCCAGGTCTCTAAACAACACAGAATCACTCCCAAGGAAAGGGAGAAGACCAAGAATTTACCTAGCGTGGAAACATTCAAATCAAGAGAATTGAGGAGGTTGGGGAATGTAACTACCTGGTTGGACCAAGACCCCAGGCAGCAACTTTTCCATGCTGCAACTTACTTACCCTGTTAGCAACAGAATGAGCTCTTGGTAGAAGTGAAGTCAGAGCAAACAAGAGGGGCTTGTGATGGGAACAGCAAGGACTGATCATCAAAGGGCTCAGCAGCTCCCCGTGCCTGAACTCACACTCGGCTATGTACGAAACCGCTGAGCACACACAACGCTTCTGGATGGAGGACACAAATTAGGTCTTAGACTGCAAAATATGAGGAGTTTTTTGACCCTCCTTTTCCATCCAGTCCTGAGGAATAGATTTTTTTGGGGAGAGAGTTGGTTTTAAATAACTTTGCTTCGTGTAAGTGAAGGATGACAGCAGGGGTCACTCCAGCTACAATTTAAACCTCCGTTGATTTTACGCAACTTTGGGCTTCTCAAAACACACCCAGCTAGGGCCAGGAGGATCTTGGCTGAGGATGCAAACACTGCCAGTTGACAGCTCCAGTTTGGGGACAGGGCTGTGGTGTCACCCCTCCAATGAGCCAGAGGCCACCGTTTGCTGCACGGCCACCAAAGTGACAACACGAGGACCACAGCCATCGCTGCGTTGGCGTTAGGTGGGACGGCAGCAGCTTTGGTTGGCTCTGCCCTGGGCTGGAAGGGAGTTAACCAGCATCTCCACCACATCACCCAGGAGCAGGCACTGGAGGCAACCGTAGCAGAGTCTGAGCAGCAAACCAAGGGAGCCTCAGGCAGGGGACACAGAAGGGCCAGTGCTTCAGAAAGTCAGACACACAGGATTACGATCGCTTGAGCAGGACAAGGTGACCTCCAGAGGTGCCTTCCAACCTTAACCATTCTGTGATTCAACTTTAAAAAAAAATAAATAAAAAGGCAAGTTTGGCCACTTCACTACCCTACCCTGCTGAGAGAAGAAACAAAAGCGACCTCTTCCTGCTGAAGACTGTTGGTATTAATGTTTGACTTTGAAAAGCAACCTCCAAAGTCAGGTAAACAAGTGATGGAAATGACAGACAGCAGCTGCAGCCTTGCAATAAGACTTTTTTTATCCTAATACTGAACATATTTCTTGTACATTGCCGTTGCAGTGCTGACCTCTAGTGACAGATCACCCAGAGAACAGGAGCGTTTGTTGGGATAAACCTCACTTCTCTCCTTTTCCCTCCTGATTTCATCCACCAGTCTGGATCCATCTCCCCTGCTTTCAGAGGGGAAGCAGCCCCCAACAAACCTGGACACTCAGTCTGGGATAATCTGCACCCTTATCACACAAAACAGTTCTTCAAAGAATCAAAACATGAAGAGATATGATGAGGCAGGAGCCCACAGCTCAAACAGAGGTGCTCCAGGGGGATAATGTCATTGATTTACAACAGAAGACAAAACCAAACAGGACCTGACATGAGAGTGTCAAACAAGCATCCCAGGTAAAGTCAGAGATGCTCACCAGCACGTGCACGTCATCGATCCTGCCAGGAGAAAACTCTTCAACAGTTCCACCTCAGGTGACCACATGAAGGAGATGATCAAGCTCCTACCTAAATTAAGAAAGAAAAGATGTTCAGTCATTTCTTGGGTTGACCCTTGAGCTCTTTAGAACAAGGCACCTGCTACCGAACCCCCCTTTGCTGGGAGATTCAGGAGGTATATAGGGTACAAACAGAAACATTTCATTTATACATATTATGTTAATAGTTTCTAAACGGGACTGAGGACACCAGCAAGTAGAAAACCATCTCCTCCCCACCCCTCTGGGAAAAGGGGAATGCCATCCTTATTTCCTTGGATCATAAACATGCATTCTGAGCAAACCCCTTCCCAGCCTGGCTCTGCCTCACCCCTCCTGCAAATCTGGTCCCTTGTAGCTGCTGTTTCCTCAGCAGGTCCATCACATCAGCACCTTCTGCTGCCAGCCAGGATAAGTCACACTCTGAAGAGACAGCTTTTCCCTTACGTGCAGGGACAGTCCAGCTCAGAAACCTTCTGCTCTCTCCACAAAGGCAGCTCAGTGAACCGGTGTAGCCGGTGCTCAGAGGAACAAGGAGCATCCCGTTTCTTCCCTCCCCCAAGGTCAAACCCAGCTACGTGCTGTTTAAATAGCGTGGGCACAACGGGAGAAGAACAAGCTTCAACCAAACCTAACGTGCAAGAATCTCTAAGGACCGTGCACTGGTACCATAACAAAAATAGAATTGAGTTGTTGTCCCTAGAAAGTGCTTGTTGCTTCCAAACCCATCTTTGAGCTACAGGCAACTGCAGAGCAGTCACTGCCCACCACGTCAGGGTCACATCCCTCCTTTCAAGCCAGTTGGGAGCAGCAACTATTCAGAGAGGAAGCAAGGTGAGGAGGACAACAGGAGCTGCCAGATAGAGGAAACTGAGAAAACACTTCAAGAGGAATTGTCTCAGAGGCTGACAAGTGATGGAGCTGGGACACTGCCTGACCACATCCACATGGGCATCAGGATCAAAAGGAAGATGAAAAGCAGTCGTGGTGTAGACCCAAGGAGCTGCAGAGACACAGCAGCAGAAAGCAAGCTCAGAAAACGCCAAGAAACAGAGTCCTGTTTGTTTATAATCTCTTCACAATGCTCAGCTTTAAGGAGCTTGGAAAAAAAAAAACACCCAAAAAAACCAAACAAAAAACCAACCAAACAAAACAAAACAAAACCAAACCCCAAACATTATTAATTTTGGGGTTTGTTTTTCAAGTCTTCTCTGCAACAGCTGTGGTGGCTTCTCCCAGCAGGTCAAAGCAGATGGCCAGGACACAGTAACTGCTCCAGCTCCCCAGTTTAACATTCACTGGCACAGGCAGAGCCCAGGCTGAACAGACAGAACTACTCTGACTTCTTTTATGAACATTTTTCCCTTATTTAAATAAAATAAGATCCAAACCCTTCACTGTTCCAGAGCCCCTCCATCGGAACTCTGGGCAGAAATGCAGTTGCTTTCTCCTCACCTGAGCATGGTTGGTGTAACCACAGTAACACGGGCAAACTCCACCAGGGAATCCAGATGAAGCCACCGAGTCAGCCAAGGCTGCTCCTGCTTCTTTCTCTAACATGGAGCAGACAGAGCCTTGGCGAGAGACAGAGCAGCTTGAATTTCCCATCTGTTGATGCAAATTCAGCTGAGGTTGGTACCAACTGAAACCCACCCCTCCTGGCAGCTGTTTAGAAGGCCACACAAGCAGGTTTCAGGACAGTTCCTCGCAGGTAATGACAACCAAAACCATTCCTACTCTCGGGTCACCTCAAAGACAGGCTTCTTGGGATGTTCAGGCTGAAGAAGAGTTCACTTACCATTGCTGTTATAAAAATTCCAAGGTGCTGGAGGATAAAAAGCTCTTTCATAATTACTCTCCTTATGGCACAAATGCTTTGTTTCCCAGCTGGGGGAACTCGCCCTGGAATGATTCGCTGGGGTCGAAAGGAGAAAGAAAAAACAAAACCCAGTCAACTGAAAGGAACTTCAGGTTGGCCAGGGCTCTGAGCAACCTGCTCTAGGTGTCCCTGCTCACTGCAGTGGGGTTGGACTAGATGACCTCGAAATGTCCCTCCCAAACCATTCTATGACTCTCCAACCAAAAGCCACAGCAGCTCTGGGAGTCCCCCATGACTGGGGGTAACACACATGAGCAGACCGGTAGCAGAGAGTTGGGTAACACCGTTTAGATTCTTCGTAAAGTTCCACCTCCCTCGGAAATTTCCCCAGCTAAAAATTACTCAAATAGTGTGTTGAAGTGTTTACTACCATACTGACCAACTCCTCTGGGCCAGCCAAGGGTGCACACCCACCAGCAGGATTTACTCAGAGCACTGCAGTCCAGAAGCAAAGCCCAACACAAAAGGCTCTGTATTTCAAACCAAAAAGCCACGGGGATAGCAGCTGTTAGGGGAAGGTTTGCAGTGTGGGGGGGGGAAGGCAGTCTTAGGAAGATAAGCAGCTTTCAGCTCAAGCCATTCCAAATTCATCGCCAACAGGACTTTGCCAAACACCTCTCCAGCAACCCGTGCTCACGAGGCCCTTCCCGAGCCCAGGCAGGCAGCCTGCTGACCTCACCCCTCCCACAACCACATCTCCTCTCTCAAAACCAAACTGCACTTCAGAATTCAGAAATCTCCTTTCCCCATATTCCTCTTGATATTTTTCCTCTTGATCAACCCGAAGCTATGCAGCATGCACTGAAAGTTGGAAGGACAAACAGCATCACGACTTTCGAACGCAGGGCTGGCGATAGAAAGAGGAAGGCTCCACCCTACCAGAAATTTCATTGTTAGAGGAACAGGGGACAAAGGAACAAAAGGCAGACTGCAGAATCCCAGCACGGTGCGGGTTGGGAGGGCCCTCTGGAGCTGATCTGGTGCCACCCCCCCTGCTCCATCCCACAGGGTGACCCAGGACCACGTCCAGGCGCGTGCAGCCAGATGCTTCCCATGCTCCCCATCCACAACTTGAAAAGCAAGGAAGAGAAACCACTGGGCTGAAATCCCTCAGAGAGAAAAGGTGAAGGTGTTTGGAGTTGAGATGACCAGGCAAGTCACGCCATCAGCAGAAGGCCACAGTACTTTAGCAAGATGCTCAAGGGTACAGAGAATTTAGGAACTGAAAGTTTCAACAAGATGTTAAGTTCACAGTCACCATCGTCACACAAAAAATGCTGACCTATGGATAAGAGCAGAAGAATTATCTACAACTGTAACATGTCAGAAATGAGAGGAGAAACATTAGAGGAGAAAAATGAGAGGTGGCTGAAGGAGATGAAGAGCAACAGAAGAACAGGAATCTAATTCCCTCTCTCCCCAGTAAATCAAAAAAATGCATCAAGCCATCAATGTGGGGGGAACTGGGGGAAACTGCTCTGGGATCCTCAAAGGTTCACTTCCCCAGAAACTCTGTTTCTCAGGGGAAAGCAGAAGTCTTGTTTATAAACAAAACAAGCTAAACATTTGAAGTGTCACTAATCAAGGGCAACAACACTCACTGAACAGGGTTAAGAAAAATACATCTGCCAATATCCATTTAAAGACTTTTTTATTATTATTAAAAAAAGACCCAGAATTCACAAGTCTAAGGAAATATAGATCAGCTTGCAGCAACCACTCTCAGAGCTGAGAAGTGTCTGGTTCTCTAAGGGAGCATAGAAAGCACCAATAAAAACCATCACAGGTCAGTGTAGAGTGTCCCCTTCAGCAGCGAGCTCGGCACAGCTGCTTTATTTTCCTGGATTCTTCAGAATGCAGAGCTGTTAACCAAAATAGTCCTGGCTCAGTCTTTCAGGAAGATGATCTTAGTCTTTCAGGAAGATAAAAAAAATCTCCACTGAAAAGAATCTTTAAAAAAAAACCCAAAACCAACCTTAAGACTGTGAATCCCACAAGGTCTACTTAAATTACCATAGGCAAAACCAAGATAAAATATTACAGGCATATTGTAACATTTTTCTTCTAACCAACCACTTTCTCTGCACTCAAGCCATTGGTGAAAGGCTCTGACGCGTTTTGTGGCACACAAGGACTCCCCAAAGTCAGCCCAGGAAAGCTCACTCGCCCCCGTGTGCCTCAGTCTCCAGAGAAGCTCTGTCTTTGGTGCACCTCGTGCTGCAGAAAGCCAGATGCTCTTGCCTCTTCAAGCCACATTAGCTTCGCTTAGGAGTAGTTTGTCCAATTACGGACCCGAGCCTTTATCGCTAATAAAAACAAGGGACAATACACTCTGCAGGAGTAACTTGCTATTCAGCAACAAGCCTTTCACTGAAATTAAGGGAAAACAATACATTTCATTATGAAATTGAGCATTTTTCCACCAAACACCAAACTTCAGTTCTCCCATTTAACTCTTTCCATCGTAGTCTCTAAAACATACACTAATTTTCACATTACTCAGGACTTGGATGAAGGTTATTGCTAAGCCTGTGACCTAGTGTTAAATTCCAGGGCTAGCACTCTTTAAACAGTAACACTGGAATGGTGTAGCTTAGCTTCCTCTCAGGTATTTCCTTGGTAGTCCTTCCTCACTGTTTTTTTTTCCATAAGAAAAATGAAGCAGACCATTGCCAACGTGGCAACTAGGTTGTCCAAGCGGAGAAGCTCCGTAACCCACACCTACATCACGGCTCATTTCACAGCAGTTTGATTCCTGAGACAAAGCTCTCACGTTTCAGATGTCATTGTGGAGTCAGAAGAGATCAGGTCTTAGCTGTTGACTGGAGCTGCTCACTGAGCATCTCAGACAGGAGGGTGCAAACTGTAGCTCAGGGGTTCAAACGAACATCCAAGGTGGTTCTTCATCCATCTCTGTGCTACTGATGCATGGTGTGTGCATGTGGAGGGGACTTTAAGCCAAGTATTTTAAGAATAGGATCTACATTTGCAGAACAGTGTGGTGCATCATTCTGCTTTTGCCAGGGTAGCTGGCAGCACGGGAAAGAAAGAGTGTGTCCCAGGAACTTCAGTGTATTGCTGCTTGTGGAAGTCGGGCAGGACGCTATTTCAACACGCTCCTGTGTGCCATTGTTGATAAATAGGAGGAGTAATTATCTGGTAGCTGCAAAAAAAAAACCAAACAACATAAAATGAAGAAATTATGCATCAGCATAAGCCCGCTCCTCAACTTATTTGGTTCGCCAGCCATTGATTCGTTTTCATTTTCCTCATTAGAGTTTTAATTACCATGGCTGAGACTTCGTTTCTGAGCAGCACACACTTAGCATTTTAACCCGAGACCGATTTGCTGGCTGCTTGAAACAGTAAGCCAAGTTCTAACAATAAACATCTCACCCTTCTACTCGTAGTTATTAACCCCCCTCTGCTTTTGTTGCTACTACCTGAGCTCCTAGTTTGGAGAGGTATTTATTCCTTAAACTAAAGTCATCAGCTTTTGGCCGTAATTTAGCCAAGTCATCTTCATTTTGCCGTCGGAGCCGCTCGTGTTCTTCCGCTCTGGAAAAGAAAATTGGGTTAAGATATTCGCAGCGAGGAGCGCACCCGAGTAACTTTATTGGGTGTACACGGGCTAATTTTTAACAGCTGGAAAATGCTTGTCACATTTATGGACGAGCACTGGCTAAAAGAGCCCGAGATGGGTATGGATTACTCCAGGGTAAAGAAAGAGTGAGGCCGTTTTCTGCAGTTTCCTTTTATTTAGGGATTGCAAGACTCGGGTAGAAAGAGAAACCTTTCCATTTTCACAGATTACAGCGTGCTCGGCGAGCTTTTGTAACAGTTTTTACTATCTCTTTATTAAACAAGCTTTCACTGCTTAAAATAAAGATTACAGTACAAAAAGAATTGTCCAAAAAATGCAAAGAGAAGGCTGCTCAGCAGCCTGGGGAATTAACAGCGGTCTCCTACAAGAGAGTCAGTATTTGACCAGAGCGTTGTCGCTCTTTTGCCGTGTAAGTCCAAAAGAGAAACAGAACTAAAGAGAGCTCTCAACACACTTGGCTGAAGACAGTGGTTTGCACGAAGACAGTGACTGAGGCAGTAACAGTGACCCGTCCCCACGCCCTGCCAGGCAAAGAGCCTCAGCACAGAACATCAAATGCCATCCCCACCGACACCAGGACGGCAGCGCCGCACGTAAAAGACACTTTATGTTCGTCTGGATCTTAAGATGAAGACCTTCGCCTGGGGTCGTGGAGTCCCCTCGCCAGTGGCAGAGCTTAAGCACAGTGCAAACCACCACAAACCCACTCTGTGCAAATTAAGAGATGGTTTGGCATTAGTTCAAACTGGTTACAAAGCATAGAAGGTAGAAAATCCCCAGCGTGTTAGGCGCTTTTCCAAAGAGCTACTGCGCAGAGCGAGCAAACTAAACACCAGTATAATTCTTCCCGTTGACATGATGCCGACTCAAACGCTCCCCACTTCTGGATGACATTTGCTATTCAAATTTCTTTTCTGAAAAACACATTGTTAATAAAAATTACTGAACACATTGGTCTAAGGCACCATATCCCCCAGCACATGTGAACACAAAGCTAACTTTCCCAGTAAATGCTGCAAGTGTTAATGCAGCCCTCCTGGGCCAGGCAGACTGAAAAGCAGCTCTATGGGGACACAGAATTTCTTTGCTCCTGGGTACAAAGCTTTTTGGGTTTTTTTTGGTTGAATTCATATTAAAAACCAGCTGTGACGTTTTGGCTTGAGGATGATACCGATGCCAACCAAGCCAGCACGCTCACAAAGTGTGTCAGGTTTTTGTTTCTTAGAACCTTCCTCAAGACTGATGTATAAAAAGCACACAAATTAGGACAAGAAACGAACCCATGTTAAAGCCAATCCCTGTGGCTAGACGTTGTTGACAGGTATTTTGGTTTTTGCAGACTAATTATCATCATATGGACAGAGTCTGGGCTTAGAGGTGTTCATAAGACCATTCATAAGAGCCTTCTTGTTAGCAAATCATTCATCTGGAACAAACTTATCTATAGATAAGTTGTGAGATGTAGAAGATCTGCAGGAGAACTGCAGTTACCCATTAAGAAGTGACAAATTCCAACAACACTACAGGCAAGTGAACTTCAAGATGTGAAGAGACTCGCTGAGCTGAATTAGGTCAGAACAGAAAGCATTTCAAAAGGAAAAATAAAGCTGTGGCGTTCACATACAAGCAGCTTGAATTCTACAGATGTTATTCTGAAAGCTGTGACTTGTTGAACATTGACTCTTTCACATGACAAACACTGAACTATGACCTGAGCCATGGAACACACACAGACTGTGCCTTCTCCAACAGTTCTCGCTCAAAATCCCACCAAAGCAAATCCGTATTAGAGGAGCAGAACCTCAGATTTCTTAGATGACTTCTGCCCTTGAGCAAAGTATTTGCTTTACATATCTTTAAAGCAAAGAGTAAATTAAGCAAGACTTCAGCCCCACTGGCGCTACATTCCCCAAGGCACACATTTTTGACCCTCCTAGGAAAAGGTAACACAATGTTCTGAGAACACTGAATGAGGGATAAAGCTCTCGGAGAGCAAACTGCAGCCAGTGCCCGAGAACTCCGGGGGTTCCCAACAGCAGGTGACAAAACCTCCAGGTTTCATCACACACTACTCTTAAAAGGCAAGAGCACCCAACTCCAGCAAGTCCAGGGACACAGCAAGGGACCTGTAACACGTCACTGATGTTCTGGCAAGACCAAAGAAGAGAATTTTTTAAGTTACTATCCTGAAGACCATCACTGTCCTTATTTTCTGTAGAGAGGAAAGCAGGACATACAGGTCTCCTACAGAATGAAATTTGCTTAATCTGAAAACTGTCAAAAGCTGCTTATTCCAACAGTCTCTGCCCTAAGCCAACCTCAAGAGCTCCGTTTTCTTTTCAAGCAAGTGGATTCCACTTTATTGAAATAGCCCTGCCTCATTTTCTTTCTAAAAATGAGAACTTTTCACTGTAATTAATGACATTTACACCCTGTGATAGGACAAGGGGCAATGGGCACAAACTGGAACCCAGGAAGTTCCACCTCAATGTGAGGGGAGAAACTTCTTTGGTGAGGGTGGTGGAGCCTGTGCCAGGCTGCCCAGAGAGGCTGTGGAGTCTCCTTCTCTGCAGAGATTCCCACCCCGGCTGGACCCTGCGCTGCTGGGCCCCTGCTCTGGGTGCCCCTGCTGGATGGAGCAGGGGGGGTGGCACCAGAGCAGCTCCTGAGGGCCCTGCCAACCCCCACCATTCTATGATTCTATGACCACAGAGTTTCACATTAGTGCTGCAATTTAAACTCAAACCACAATTTAAAGAGATAAATTGAATTAAGGCTTCTAAACAAGACAGCAAGAAGGGCAAGCTGAAACCAAGGGGGACATGACTGGAGTGTAGCTTCTTCTGAAGACAGGTCTAGTTTTTAATGACAATCAGTCCATGCATTACCTGCTGTTAAACCCAGGTCACGTTTGCTGCCAACTGGGTCAGGTATGCACCATATAAATGAAGCATGTTTTTAAATAACATTTTTTAAACACCCTTCAGCTCCACTCAGTTGGAAGGTCACTGAAATAAAGAAAAATAGCAAGGAAGAGTGGCAGGAAAGGACACCTGGTTAATCACTACTTCCTCTCATCGCTCCTTCACAGAAGACAGGAAAATGAATTTCTACTTGTAACTGGTAAGGAAAAAAAATACCATTCAATACAAGTGGGAGACCTACAAGAGAGACAGGCTGCAGACAGTGATCTGCTTCATTACTCCAGGTTAAACATTTCACAAGGACACTGTTCTTTACACTTACTCCTCTGCAGCAACCTTCTGCATTTTTTCCCTTTTCTTCGCAGACCAGTTGAGATCACCACCTGCAACAGAAGCAACACACACTTTGGAACTCTTAAAATGGGTCATTTTGGAGTGGATCTCTGATATTGTACCTCGCTGCAGAAGTTGTCAGAGTGCTCGATGAAAGAAAGGGGTGGAATAATTCTACAGAAGTAGAAACTGAGGTAAAGAGAAAGAGCAACGTGCCCATGATCATCCCAGCAGGAAAGAATCAGCTCCAAAACTAAGCTCTCAAGCCTGACTCGGCTGAGTAACAATGAAGTTTCTCTGCAACTCAACACAATACCCCATAAAACTAAAGAAGGCAGAAGAAACAAACTAATATCCCATCCAGATCTTTCAGTGGTTACTGCTTCAAACAACAAAAAGGCTTGAAGAACACTGCTGGCTGAAGAAAAGCCTACAGAATTAAGTTTTTATGTTTGCAAAGAAATATACAGTCAAGTTTGATTCTCAGCCTAGAAAAACCCATGGAATATCCTCCACATTTGTCCAAGTCAGCTGAAGGGCCAGGAGCCACGGATCATCACAGCACCGTTCAGGGAATTACACATGCTGATGTCACAAGGACAGGCCTCATCAAGAGATGCTCCTGGTACCAAAGCCAGGAGCTCCAGCACCTACACAGGACCTCTAAACAGGTCACCTTGAGAACTACAAGAACTAAGACAAGTAGTATGAAGAGAAGCTGAAAACATTTACTTACCTGTGAGGTGATTCACAAAATAGAGCATGACCACAGCTATTAGTGACACTAAAAGAGGGAAGGAAAAAAAAAAAAAGGAACTGTTTTAGATGACAACAGATTTACAACAAGAACAGAACATCTTGAACAAACAACCAAGAAACAATGAAGACTTTTCATGACAGTTTTAACTGAGGGGAGGTTTTTTGCCAGCAGCACCTCTTAATTGCTTTCAACAATTCCACTCTGGTCATAAGCAGCAGCCTGGTAAGGCAGAAGAGGTTGGTTTAGGTTTAGTTCTACCAATATCAGCCCTTATATAATATAATATATTTTTTATATAGATATATATACACACACACAGCTTTTAACAGTTATCAGTCACCTACCATTTCATTCACTCTTCATTCTTTTCAAAACATCAAACTATTTAAACTAAATCACTTCCAGAAAAGACACAACACACTTCCCTGGGTTTGACTCACTTTCAGCAAGCCCCAGCAAAACCCCTAAATGTAAACTGGTTTACAAGAAACATTAAGAAAGAAGCCTCCCAAAGCTCCCTGCACGTGCAGAATCCATCCTCAGGGGGTTTAACACTTACAGCAAACACAAGCACTGAAGAAGACTTCAAGAAACAGGTATCCTCTTGTGTCCAGGATCATCCCAGCTGCTATAGCGATGATGGCCAGGCCGAGGTTCTGGATGGACTGCATGCTGAGCAGGACCCGGGCATCACCACGGCGTGGAAAGGCGGTGGTAAAGGCAGCGGCGTTAGTGGGGCTGAACACACACAGCTGAACTTCCCCCCATTTGTTACGGCACAGGGCAGAGGCAGGATTTGCACAAGTTTGTCCTGTTTGCACAGGTTTCTGAGCATCTACCACAACCACGTGCTCTACCACACGTATACACACCAAGACTACACGAGGCTTCCTGCTGTACTGAACTGGGGGGAATTACTAACCACAGTTCATGTGTTAGAATCGTAGAATCCTTTTGGTTGGAAGAGACCTTAAAGGTCATCGAGTCCAACTGCTGCCCCAGCACTGCCAGGGCACCACTGCCCCCTGTCCCTCAGCACCGCAGCTCCATGGCTTGGAAACCCCTCCAGGGATCACGGGGACTCCACCCCTGCCCTGGGCAGCCTGGCACAGCCCTGGGGAACCCTCAAGGGGAACAAATTGTTCCTCAGCTCCAACCTAAACCTCCCCTGGGGCAACTTGAGGACAGTTCCTCTTGTCCTGTCACTTGTCCCTTGGGAGCAGAGCCCGACCCCCCTGGCTCCAACCTCCTGTCAGGAGCTGTCAGAGCCAGAAGGTCTCCCCTCAGCCTCCTTCTCTCCAGGCTGAACAAGCCCAGGGCCCTCAGCTGCTCCTCAGCACCCTTGTGCTCCAGCCCCTTCCCCAGCTCCGTTGCCCTTCTCTGGCCACGCTCCAGCCCCTCAATGTCCTGCTGGGAATGAGTGAGGGGCCCAGAACTGTCCCCAGGAAACAAGGGGTGGCCTCCCCAGTGCCCAGTCCAGGGGGACAATCCCTGCCCTGGTCCTGCTGGACACACTGGTGCTGACAGAACCCAGGATTCTGGTGGCCTTCTTGGGCACCTGGGCTCACACTGGCTCATCTCCAGCCGACTGATGACCAATCACCCCAGGTCCTTTTCTACTGGGCACTTTCCCAGCTGCTCTGCCCCAGCCTGGAACATTGCAGGGAGTTGTGGTGACCCAAGGGCTGGACCCAACACTTGGCCTCGTTGAACCTCATCCCATTGGCCTCAGCCCATCAATCCAAGTTAGAACCCTTTGATATTCAGTAGTTCTAGAGCAGTGCAGACAGATTTAAGTACTTACAAGCCATAAGCAGTTCCCAGCTGGTGTTCTGGAACAACAAAGGCCACCATGGGCCACAGGGCACAAGCAAGTAATGAGTAGGCCACTCCTAGCAAACACTGGTGAAATAAGAACGAGTAGGAATTAGATGAGATTCATTTTTTGCTGTAAAGTTCTAATAAATGAACATATTGGGTTTTTTCCCCTTCACCCAAAAGGGGGGAAAAAAACAAATACAAAAAACAAACCAGAAAGAGCTAAATTAACACATTTTTCATTGTCATTCTAAATAAATGCACATATTTAGGAGAAAACTTTCTCCAGGAGTGACACACAAACTAAACCCCATCTAACCAGCATTAAGTAAAGAGCCTGGTTTAAATACCCAGAAGAAAAGATCAATGCTGTAATTCACCAGCAAAAAATACCTGAAAAACAAGGACCCTAGTTTTCAACCAGACAGAATTTAAGCCAAGCACTGAATTCAAGCCTGTGAAGTTTAGTTGAAAAGCAATTTCTCAGGGAACCTGGCCTAGAAAGGGGAAAATCATCAACAACAAAAGATTTTTATGGAGGTTTTCCACTACCCAGTACAGCACTCTAGAGAGACTTTCAGTAATAAGTTTCAGAACTACACCAAAAAAACAGGTTTTAGGAGAAAAGCAAGAACCTAGGACAGTAATAGCTACTGTAAGGGGTGTCCATGAAGCATGAGCAAAGCTCTCTGTAAGAGAGCACCACCAAACCACTGATATGTTGAATTCAGACCTCTGAAGGGATGACTGGTCACTCCATACAGTGCTCTGGTCTCATCCCATCCTTCTGAGAACCTGAACATTTTTGCACTACACAATTCAAAACTCACCCACATAACTACTCCCTCCATGAAACCCCAAAACCTCAAGCTTTATCTTTAGGCTCACGTTATTTTTGCCTGTATTTTGCTATTTTTTTTTTGCTTTCATCATCTTTAGTTTTCAAATTGGTTCTGCCCAGTAGATCCTTCTTCAAGTCAGAGAGATCAAAATAGCTTTTGAGGCCTGCTTAGCCAGAAGACAGTGGCAACCTCTGCAGAATAATCCAGCAGCAACTCCATGTTTTATTTTACCATATTTAGCTATGTCAGAAAATGAGTTACCATTGCTATCCAGGGGTTCCAGAAGGTAAAAGCCAACATAATATGAGAAGCAAGTGTAGTTATTACAGCACACAAAACCCAGATGATATTCTTTCCAAGCTTATCCACCAGGAGACCGAAGACTGGGGACATGGGTGCCGAGATGATGTACACGATGCTACGAAAGAGTAAAAAGAGAACTGGACATCCTTGTGCCATGGAGAGCTTTAGATGTCCCAGAATACAAGGGTCTCCAGATAAGATGCCATATTCCCTTGTTACCTGGGAGGTCCTAAGAAAAATCACACACAAAAACCACCCCCAGACAACAGATTCCAGAACTCAAAACTCCCAGAAGGTCTGAGGATCTGGGAAAAACACAGCATCCAAGGAAACAGTGATGTACTTGGAGCTCTTGGAGACATAAATCAGCAAGGGTGTTGCTGGTGGGTTCTGTTTTTTTGGTTTTGTCACATCACAAATTCATCTTGGAACTAGGAAAATTTGGTTCATTCACCTGCTTCTACCACTCAGACAAGAATCACCAAACATCACAATAATATTGTTCAGAGAGGGCCTTTTCTTTCCACTTCCTCAATGTGAACATTCAAAACAAAATACCCAATTATTCCTTGGGCCATGTGGCATCTGTCCACTTAAATACAAGTCACCACCTGCACCAGTAGACCCCAAACCCCCTCTCACAAAGACACAGACACCCCCAGCCAGAACACAGCAGCAGCACTTGTTAAATCAACCCCAACGTACCTGTTAATTGCACTTGCTTCTTGAGATGAGAATTTGAATTTCTCAATAAAGAAAACCCTAAGGAAAAAAAAACAAACAAAAACAGAATTAGAAAAATGCCCATTTTATGATATTAAAAAAAATTTAAGACAAAGTAAAAACACATGAATTTAGTTTACAGGAAACTCTTTTAACTATTTTTATAAAGCTTTGACATAAACATCCCACCACAGATCCCCATTTATAATGCATTCTGGAGCTCTACAATTTTTTGTTTAAGGACTATTCAAATTACTCTGTGAGGAAAACATCCAAAGTACATAACCAACGTGTAACCAGTAATAAGACATCAGCAATGAGTAATCTGTAAGAACACCGATTAGCAAAGAGCAATCTGCACCTAAATTACTCACTGCAAGGACTCTTCAAGACATCTTGGACAGCAGAGGTATTTCCTACAAAGCTCAGCACTGAGGCAACTCTAAGAGTTGTATTTGTTTGCATGGCAAGTATAGTGACCAATCATAGCATCTCAGACTGGTTTGGGTGGGGAGGGACCTTTCAAGGTCACCCAGTCCAAGCCATCTGCAGCTAGAGCAGGGTGCTCAAAGCCCCAGGCAACCTCCCCTGCAATGGTGCCAGGGATGGGGCAGCCACCACCTCTCTGGGCAGCCTGGCACAGGCTCTCACCACTCTCAGTGCCAACAGTTCCTTCCTTGTCTTTGGTCTAAATCTCCCTCTTTTAGTTTCAAACCATCACCCCTTGTCCTGTCCCAACAGGCCCTGCTCAACACTGTTCCCATCTTTCTGACAGGCCCCTTGAAGTCCTGCAAGGCCCCAGAAGGTCTCCCCAGAGCCTTCTCCTCTGCAGGCTGAACCCCCCCAGCTCTCCCAGCCTGGCTCCCAGCAGAGGGGTTCCAGCCCTCCCAGCATTGCTGGGGCTCCTCTGGCCCCGCTCCACCAGGTCCCTGTCTCTGCTGTGCTGAGCACTCCCGAGCTGGCCCCAGCACTGCAGGGGTTGGGTCTTACCAGAGCAGAATCCCCTCCCTTAATGCCACAGAAGAAACAACAAAGGACAGCAGAGACTGGCTGGTGGTTCTGTAGCCACCTGGGATTCTTAAATACCAGGCTGCACTGCTACCTAAGTCACGAGTTAAAACGCTCACCAGATTCAAGGGGAATAGCCACACACTTACTTTCCAAGTCCAATGAAAGGAAAAATGGCTGCATAGTAACAGACACAGATGACAAAGATAAGCCACAAGGACAAAGAGAAGTCCTTCACATCTGTCAGTTTGATCACTTCACCTGCAGCAGGGCAAGAGACAATGTTGTTTCAGTCAGCGTAAGAGTATCTGAAATTCAGCCCCACCGAATAAACACGATGGTGATCACAAGTCACTACCAAAGTGAATATTCCTCCCACCACCTGCTCTCTGAAGTTTACACGGTGAGAGTCAGTTAAGAACAGAAAAGTCCTAAATCAACAGTGTCAAAGTCAAGAACAAATTGCCTCTCCCACATTAAGCTGGACGTACAAGTTCTGTTAAAGCCTCCTGAAATCCTACACGGCAGAAGTAAACACAAGCCACTTGTTGGAGGAAAAGTTTGATGAAATAGAAAAAAAAAAAAATCACATCTGAAGCCTCCTGTTCTGTGCTCTCACTCGGATTGTAAATTGAGTTTAACTGGTCTAACTCTCCCCCGTGGAAAACTCCAAACACGTTGATGGAGAAGAGCTGTGTGGTTTTGCACGCCTGTTAAAGGAAGTAAGACTAATTCCAACACAACAAAGTACCAGGGGCAATGGCACAGCTCAAACTGGTGTGAACTGGAAGGCTCTTCACATGCTTGATTTATAAAGCAGATGACAGCGATCTGCTTGCAGGCTGGTGCCTACAACTGTAAATCTTCCTGCTGGTCCAAAAACCAACCAAAAACTACAATGAAGCTGTAACAATGAAAAAACCTTCGAGCGGCAGCCACTGCACGACCTGAACTGCAAATCCCTGCCCAGTGGAGCTGGAAGGGTCTGTTCCCCAGTGACCAAACGAAGCCCAAGGTGGGTTCTCCCCCACCAACTCACCCGTTTTCCCTTGCTCTTTACAAAGCAGCCTCTCTGCTCTCTTGTCCAGGTACGCGAGGATTAGCGCGCAGGACAGCGAGAAGAGACACGTGACGCCACCTGCAAGAAGACAACGCGACAAAAGAAGAAGACAAAGCTGTTGCCACCAGTAGTAGTTTGGCTTTTAAGCACAATTAGTATAGCACACCTTTACAGAGCCAATAAAAACTAAGTTTAACACCAGCTTGTCCGATGTGCAAGGCTCAACAGGTGTAAAATCAAAAGGAGAAGGTGTCAACACTGGTCTGCCCCATAAAGAGATATCTGCCCTGATCGGGAACACAAATGTGTAGCTCCACTTGCTTCATTTAATATGTTACCAAAACTCCCACTCAGCTCCTGATCTGAACTTGTAGTAATAGAAGCAAAGCCTGGGCTGTTAACCCCAGGGACATCTGCAACTAGAGCAGGTTGCTCAGGGCCTTAATACCCACAGCTCTGAAGGACAGGAACAGAGATCCAAAGGTAGCTGAAATGTCATCTACAGACAGCAGACAGCTGCACGCAGGCCAAAACATGACACCCTTGAAAAAATGTTTGAAGTCTGTCCTTTACTCAAGGCATGTTAAATGTTTCTTCTCCATAAAACACAAACTTGAATTTAGCAACCACAAAAATCACAGGTTTGGGTTGGAAGGGACCTTAAAGCTCATCTCGTTCCAACTCCCCTGCCATGGGCAGGGACACCTCCTCCTCATCAGACCAGGCTGCTCAAAGCCCCATCCAGCCTGGTCTCGAACACATCCAGTAATGGAACATCCACAGCTTCCCTGGGCAACCCGTTCCAGTGTCTCACCACCCTCACAGGGAAGAATTTCTTCCTAATGGTTCGTCCAAATCTACTCTCTTCCAGTTTAAAGCCATCACCCCTCATCCTGTCACTACATACCCTTGTAAAAAGTCCCTCCCCAGCTTTCCTATAGGGCCTCTAAGTACTGGAAGGTGACTATATGGTCTCCCCACATCAGATGCAGTAATCACGTACTCTGCACAAGAATATTATTGATTGATACAAACAGTATTTTAACTGCTTTTCTTGGTCTCAAACATATTTGTCCTACTTTGAAGCCAGTAAGAAATCATTCACCCATGCACACGCTGTTCAGATTCAAGCACCTACACCAGCAGATGCCATTAATTCAAAATGCTACTCACCTATGATAAGGGTTAACCCAAGAGTACTGGGACCAGTATAGCCCAGAAGGTCTCGAACTCTAGAGTATATCCATCCCATGATATTCATGTTCACTGTGCTCCCCTGGGCAGAACAGACACGTGTGAGGAACCGCATATTTCACTGTTACATGAGCTCAGAAGGAACATTTGGCAGGCTGCTTACTGAACAGTGTTGAAAACAAGCAGGTAAGAGGCTACTCAGGGCACACAAAGCACCAGCAACAAGGGTGAAATTATTCCCTGATGATTTGGTCAGTGTGTGTAACAAATCATAGAATCATTATGGTTGGAAAGGACCTCCAGGGTCATCAAGTCCAACCTTTGTCCTAGCCTTTCTCTAGCCACTACACCATACCCTCAAGTGCCACATCTATTCGTTCTTTAAACCCCTCCAGGGATGGTGACTCCACCACCTCCCTGGGCAGCCTGTTCCAGTGCCTGACCACCCTCTCAGTGAAGAATTTCCTCCTAATGTCTCATCTAAACCTCCCCTGACACAACTTGAGTCCATTTCTTTTCATCCTATCATTACTAATTTGAGAGAAGAGACCAACACCAGCCTCTCTACAACCTCCTTTTAGGTAGTTGTAGAGGGCAATGAGGTCTCCTCTCAGCCTCCTCTTCTCTAGACTAAACAAACCCAGTTCCCTCAGACTCTCTTCGCAGGGCATGCTTTCCAGCCCTTTCACCAGCTTTGTTGCCGTTCTCTGTACTCGCTCCAGCACCTCAATGTCCCTCAAATTAAACATCCTGTCACAAATCTAACTGTGCTTTGATGGAGAGATCAGAAGCGCCGTGAAATCCACATCAGCCGCTGTGTTGGCTCATGAATGGAGTTGAATTTAATACCATGTGTTAAAGCAAATAAGACTCCCACCTGGCAGGAACCAGGAAAAGGCTTTTTTTTTTTCCCCCCTTCCTTTTGCCCCTAGAGAAGAGATCCATGGCTGCAATCCCAAGGCCACCAACAGCCAGTTCACCACAGTCCAACCAAGATGAGACAACTGCTGACGAGCAGCAGCCTGAACACCAACCCAGGCCCGGCCGCGACCAGCTAATTCTCTTTTATCAAGATGCAGCCAGTGGTTCTCATCACAACCAGCAACAGGGACAGAAACAGCTACAAGAACAGCCAGGAGTTTCACAGCTCCAGTTTTACTTACAATTCTGGCCATGCTCAGCTGTAATCCAAACACAAGGTTTAACTCCTTGCCTTTAAACCAACTGACAGCGTACGTGTTCTGTGCCACCGCTAAGGACTCCCCGCCTATTCTAGAAGAAAAGGAGGAAGGCACAAAAGAAAACACATTAATTGCACCACTCAAACCAAGGAAGAGTCTGTCGGGTGCTGGCAATAGCAAGATCATGGTAATTCAGAGAAATTTAGCTGTGTACAGGTAGCTCTAATGTGTACCTGCAAGGCAACTGAAGTCTGAAAGACAACTGGAAAGAGAATTGCTACCTCGTAAGACTTAATTAAGAGTACAAGGTATTTTAGGCAGTCTAGCAGTGATTATAATTGCCTTTGGTCACTGACAGACACTAAAATTAACAAGCAGCAGCTTCTCATTTCTATCCTGTGTTAAAGAACAACGCAGGATAGATCCTGACCCAAATGACACTGGGAATCTTCTTAGAACTTCCCAGGAGTCATCTGCCCACCCCCTGTAGAGCTGGTCAGATTTTCTAATGTTTTCTTGCTGTGGCACATTCACAACTCGAGAGCGAGAATCAGAAGAAACAAATCCATTTTTTGCTACCATAGGAGACCTGCTGTGCTTGTTGTCACTAAGAATTCTTTGCACTCATGAAAGTGAGAAAGGAAAAGGAGGAACTGCCACAGTTTCCTCAGCTTACTGCACTTCTTCATTTGGCTAGCTTCACAATTTCTGAATTCTTAAAACCTGCAAAGTCCTATTTTTTGTTTTCTGTCTGAGTCAGGCTGGGAATGCAAGTAAAGATCTTAAGCAGATATTCATAGATGCCTCAAAATCCAACAGTTTTGTCTCAGAGTAAACACAGCAGCAGTTTTCCAGGACACAGAGACAGTCCTTACCTCAGAGAGCACGTACTGTGCTCTTCTGGACTTACCCAAATATGAATCTGCCCATGTTCATCAGCCAGAAAGTATCAAATAGCGCTCCCAAAGCAAAAATCACCTGCCAGAGAAACATTTCAGGAAAAGTTATTAGCTTATATTTGAAGTATGGAACAACCTGGAAGCATCTCAAGACAAAAAAGTTTTTCCCTTCACACCCACTTCCTAACCCCCAGTTTTCACTTTTATTCATCATCCTGCAGGATACACAACATCCAGCCCAGCTCACCCCAAAACTGTGCTCAGAAAACACCTCTAGGTATTCAAGTCGTGATTTAACCTTTATCATCACACCCTACCCAAATAACACTTGCTATTTTTATTCCACTCGTCTCCCCAAGTCTTCAGTTCCCAGTTACCCCACCTGTTCCCAGCTATCCCAATACAATTCAGTTCTCCCATTTCAGTTCTCCTCCCCTGCCTGCTCCCATCTGAATTATACACCACACGAGAAGCCATTTGGGCTTTTTTTTTTTTTCCCTCTATCTCCCCCATCTCTAATAAAGAAGTTTCAGACATATCAACCTTCACCCTTGTGTTTGCACTCACCTGCCCGACACAAACAAACACACTGAATATTATCGTGCCCAACCTGTAAGAAAAATAAAGTCACTTAATACAGAGCTCAAGTAGTTTTTTTTTCCCCCTCCTATAAAAGACTATCTTACACCTATAGCAAAGAAATAATGGGAGGCTGATATGCAACAAAAGGTCTCCAGAATAAATACTATAGCTTGACAGCTTCCTCAAAAGATGGTAGTACAGGTTGGAATGGCTGAAAGCATTTTATTGAAGCCATAAAGAGAAGGAAACTTATTTACACCAGAGGAAATTCCTAGATTACCTGACCAACAAAAGAAGTTGAAAAAGGTTATTATAAGTTGAAAAACCCTTGTAGCATAAAGCCTGCACGTCCCACACGCCTGGAGACCATCCGATGAGCGACGCCAACATCGCACTCACCGTATTCCAAAAACTCTGTCTATCAGGAAACCCCCGAAGAAGCAAAGAACCACATTGGGCCAGGAATACCAGGCGTAGAGTGCCATGAACTGAGCCGTGTTCACCTTCATATCCTAGAGAAAGAAAGCACGAGTTTAAAACAGCGCTTACTGAGGTGACTCCAGGGACACAGGGTAAATACCCGAGCAGAACGCCTCGGACACAAGGCCGCGTTCTGCCCCGGCCACTGCCCCCCCTGTCCCCGGCAGCTACTCACCCGCTGCACCTGCGTCTGGAGCGCCGCCGGGTTGTCGTAGCAGAAGTAGCTGCCTGCAAGGAGAAGGGGAAGCCTCAGGCCTCCGTCCCCGGTTCCCCGCCATTGCCGTCCGCACCTCACCCCACCCGCTCCGCCCGCCGCCCTCACGCACCGAAGCCCAGGAAGCACATGAGGCCGAGGACAAGGAGGCGGTGCGGGAGGCGCCGCGGGTCACAGACGGCAGGCAGGGCGCGGGGAGGCCCCGGAGAACCGCCGCCATCGCCGAGGCCCAGCAGCGTCCGCTCCTCCTCCTCCTCCGCCATCGCTGCCGCCGTCACGTGAGCGGCCGGCGGTCGCGTGAGCCGGGCCGCGTGCGTCACGTGAGCGGCCCAGAAGGCGGCGCGGGTCGTTACCATGGCAGCGGGGAGCGCGCGCCGCTCGGGCCGGCCCGGCGCCGCTCGTGGCTGGGAGAGGCCATCGGGGAACGGAGCCCAACCGCACTGCGCAGCACTGCACTGCCCGGGCACCTCTGACCCACGGCCTCACCTCCACACGGGGCTTGGAAACCCCTCCCGGGGTCACGGGGACTCCCCCCCTGCCCTGGGCAGCCTGGCACAGCCCTGGGGAACCCTGGAGTGGAAGAAATTGTTCCTCAGCTCCAACCTAAACCTCCCCTGGGGCAACTTGAGGACAGTTCCTCTTGTCCTGTCTCTTGTTCCTTGGGAGCAGAGCCCGACCCCCCTGGCTCCAGCCTCCTGTCAGGAGCTGTCAGAGCCAGAAGGTCTCCCCTCAGCCTCCTTCTCTCCAGGCTGAACAAGCCCAGGTCCCTCAGCTGCTCCTCAGCACCCTTGTGCTCCATCCCCTTCCCCAGCTCCGTTGCCCTTCTCTGGCCACGCTCCAGCCCCTCAATGTCCTGCTGGGAGTGAGGGGCCCAGAACTGACCCCAGGATTCCAGGGGCAGCCTCCCCAGTGCCCAGTGCAGGGGGACAATCCCTGCCCTGGTCCTGCTGGCCACACCAGTGCTGACAGAAGCCTTCTTGGCCACCTGGGCTCACACGGGCTCATCCTCAGCCAGCCATCAACCAACCCTCCCAGGTCCTTTTCCACTGGGCACTTCTCAGCCACTCTTTCCTCAAACCTGCCATGCCTGGGAGAAAGGAGAAGATCACTAAAATGCGGTGTAAAACCCCAAGCATTTGGCACAACACCTAGTGAGGCTTCTGAGTTAAAGTAGAAACATGACAGTGGTGGCAGCCCCTTAACATCCCCCTGCAATGTACCCCTACCCCGACCTGCTGAGGGCATTACCCACATAAACCACACCCAGCATTTTGTTTGAGACATTCAAGTGGAGTAAACCTCCTGCAAACAACAGAAAAAAGAAAAATAAAAAGGAAGTTAAAGGTGTAGTCTGCAAGAAGGCCCACAATAAGCATACAGGAAATGCAAAAGATTGTAAAATCCCTCCCGTACCCTCTTTTCCACTATTAAACTCATTTTACTCCTCTGTTTGGTCTTAAAAGGTCTTCCCATATTGGACAAACCCGTCAAAAAGTGACTTGTTCGCTGTAAAAATGTCCAGCCTTCCAGAAACTGTCATCTTCTCATACCCAAAATGACCTGAATCCTGTGTGCACATCATTAAGTGACCACAAAAGTGGTGCTTTTTGATGAAAATATTTTCTTTATGAGGGCAGAAATACTTGTTATTTGAGCCAAAGTATTTATTCCCCCTCTACTCTGCATTGGTGAGACCACAGCTGGAGTGTTGTGTCCAGTTCTGGGCTCCCCAGTTCAAGAGGGACAGGGAAATACTGGAGAGAGTCCAGCAGAGGCTATGAGGATGCTGAAGGGACTGGAACATCTCTCTGAGGAGGAAAGGCTGAGAGCCCTGGGGCTGTTCAGCCTGGAGAACAGAAGCCTGAGAGGGGAGCTGAGCAATGTTGACAAATCTCTGCAGGGTGGGGGGCAAGCAGCAGGGGCCAGGATCTTTTCAGTGGTGCCCTGGGATGGGACAAGAGGTGATGGTCACAAGCTGAAACACAGCAAGTTCCACCTCAACATGAGGAGAAACTTCTTCCCTCTGAGAAGGACAGAGCCTGGCCCAGGCTGCCCAGCCTGGACAACCTTTGCTAGGACAAAGATTGGGCTTGATGATCCTGGAGGTCCTTTCCAACCATAATGATTCTATGATTCTATGATTCAGAGAGGTTGTGGAGTCTCCTTCTCTGGAGATTTTGCAGACCCCCCCCTGGCTCTGTTCCTGTGTGGGCTGCCCTGGGTGACCCTGCTCTGGCAGGGGGGTTGGACTCAATGATCTCCAGAGGTCTCTTCCAACCCCCACCATTCTATGATTCTATTTTCCTTTTTGGAACAATAGGAAGAAAAATGTTGCATTTTTCCTGCCATGCTGTGAACCAAGAGGTCCCCTTTCCACCTACTCTGTCATTAATTTGACCGGTAACCAGTCAAGAAAATCAAAATAAGTTTTCAACACATGCTGGTATCTTGTGCTTGTTGTGCATTTGCTGCCAGTAAAACTGGAATGCTCAGCCTGCTCTTGATAGGTGTCTTGTAACAGACACACGCCTGCCGAAAGAGAACGATGACATGAAGTGATGGGCTCACGTTTTCGACGGCCTTAAAGCAGAGTCTGGATTCCTTGACACCAGAGCAGCTCTGTTGGATTATTATAGTTGCTCTCCAAAAAAAGATTGGTGTTAAGCTGCGAGGCTTTGGGGTAGAAGTGCCTGTGACCCAGGCTGGAGGGGCTGTGGCCGCTTGAGGGAGCTCAGAGGTAAGGAGCGGCCACCTCGAGTTCCAGAAATGAAGGGAGATGCTTCATAGACACACAGCACCCAGAATCCCAGCGTGGTGGGCTTGGCAGGGCCCTCTGGAGATCATCTGGTGCCACCCGGAGCAGTATAACTCTGGACTTTCTGTAATGGAGTAAGAAATTACACTCATGTGTCCGGACTATTTAACAGGAGAATAAGATTATTTTTCCATTTACTCCTTCAAATTACTGGCTGTGCCACCCTGTTCTTCCCAGTCCCATCTTTTTATTCTGGAGAGGAGAAGATGGAGAGGGGATCTAATTAATGTCTATAAATACATAAGGGCTGAGTGTCAAGCAGCGGGGACAACCTCTTTTCACTTGTGCCTTGTGACAGGACAAGGGGCAATGGATTCAAGCTGGAGCACAGGAAGTTCCACCTCAACATGAGGAAGAACTTCTTCACTGTGAGGGTTACAGAGCCTGGAACAGACTCCCCAGGGATGTTGTGGAGTCTCCTTCTCTGGAGACTTTCAAGACCTGTCTGGATGCATTTCTGAGGGATCTGCCCTAGTTCTGTCCTGCTCTGGCAGGGGGCTTGGACTCGATGATCTTTGGACATCCCTTCCAACCCCTACCATTCTGTCATTCTGTGATCTTCACCTTGGGTATGACCTTGCTGTGCCTGGAGCTTAATGGCTGTACTGTGCCATGCGAGTTCAGCCTCAACTGATGCTCAAACACATTGCTGGGGAGTGTTTATGTCACGAATAAATAGAGTAGATTGCTCTTAAACCCATGCTTTAGAACATCGATTACAGCTGCAATTTCTGTCCTGCTGTAAATCAAAGCACTTAAAGTGCCGTCTGACACCAAACGCTTCGTTTCACTTCAGAAAACGAAGGGAAAACCGTTCGTAGCACTTTATGGGCGCTATAAAAATCCTTGTGCTTGTGGCCTCACCATTTTGGCATCACCCAGATCAATCAAATCCGCTGAGCACTCTGGATGGTAAACATTCCCAACACTCCAGCTGGTATGGGCTTCCGTGAAGATGCTTCAAGACACGACAGATTTGCAAAGGAGCAGGAGCGGCGTTTAACGTGATTACGTTTGCTTCGCCGTCATTAGACTGTGACCTGTTCTCTGCAGGAAAAAAATCATCTCGTGCTTTGCCTCCTCCACGCATTAGCCACCCCTGTGAAAGGTTTGTCACACACAAACGTTTTGTTTGATCACTTCATGGGGTGAGGAATGTGTTATTAAACAGCTCTCCGTGTCCTCATCTCACTCAAATAGTATCGGACTGGTGTACAAGCTCCTTAAGACATGGCTTGGTTCTGTAAACAGATGGGGAAAAAAAGGCTGAGGAAGCATTTTTGCTCCATTCATCTATCTGAGACCAAAGATCTTGGCCTAAGGAGCCTCCTGAGGTTCAAGAGGATACTCTGCCAAAGCAAACACCTCCTCCCCTCTCAGCTGGGTCAGGCAACAAGCCACGGTGCTGAGTGTTGTGGGTTTATTGCCCCTTTTTCTGAGCACACTCATCACTCTGTATTTCCCAAAATTACTTCAAGCCCCTGGCTGCTCCCTCAGGCAGGTGGGTCCCAGGGTCTGCCTCTGGCAGCCAAACCTGCTCCAGTAGCATGTGAAACTATATCTGCAGCGAGAGGATAAGAGCTTCGTTAATGGGACCGTCCACCAAACTGTGGAGAAGTTCATCAAGATTTGAGGCTGGAGAGTTGGACAAAGAGGAACCTCATGAAGTTCAACAGTGGCCAAGTGTGGGGTCCTGCACCTGGGGAGGAATAACCCCCTGCCCCAGTACAGGGGAGGAGTTGATCTGCTGGAAAGCAGCTCCATGGAGAAGCTCCTGCAAGTGCTGGGGGACAAGTTCACCATGAGTCAGCAGTGTTGCCTCAGAGCCAAGAAGGCCCATGGTCTCCTGGGAGGTATTCAGATGAGTGTGTCCAGCAGGTCAAGGGAGGTTCTCCTCCCCATCTACTCTGCCCCAGTGAGGTCATGTCTGGAGTATTGGCTTCAGTTCTGGGCTCCTCAGTTCAAGACAGACAAGGAGCTACTGGAGAGAGTCCAATGAAGGGCTCTGAAGATGCTGAGGGGCTGGAGCATCTCTGTGCCCAGGAAAGGCTGAAAGCCCTGGGGATGTTCAGCTGGAGAAGAGCAGCTGTCCCCAGGGGGCAAGAAGATGGGGCCAGACTCTTGGCAGTATCCCCACTGACAGGACAAGGGGCAACGGGCACAAACTGGAACCCAGGAGGTTCCATCTGAACAGGACAAGAAAGTTCTTCAGTGTAAGGGCTTCAGAGCCTGTGCCAGGCTGCCCAGAGAGGCTGTGGAGTCTCCTTCTCTGGAGAGATTCCCACCCCGGCTGGACACTGCACTGCTGGGCCCCTGCTCTGGGTGACCCTGCTGGATGGAGCAGGGGGGGTGGTATCAGATCAGCTCCAGATGGCCCTTCCTAAGTGTAACCTGGAGAAGTTCGAAGTGTGTTTTACTTTGGAAACAGCAATTACATCTAACAAGCCTTCTAAGGGAAAAAAACCCCAACCTTTTTCAGAGGCTGCTTAGCACACGCATATGAGCCTAGAGCCAAATAATAAAGTGTCTGGACCTGGGAGAGGAGGCAATTCAGAACTTTTGGCTGTTGGGACGATGGCTGAATTTCTAGATAACACTTCTGCTTCACTCAATCTGCACTTTTCCCTTTGTGTCCACAAACGTTTTGCTCAGGAGACACATATTCCCATCTCACCACAGCAGCGTTGTACCTTGGCAGTGAAAAGTCTCCAGGTAGAAATACAGCTGGCCCGAGAGACACCGAGCCAAAGCATTTCCTGCGTAGCTTGTCATTGCAAAGATGCAGTCTCATAACCTTTCAACGTTTCAAAAACTCTCTCAGCGAGATGGACATGAAGTATTTTCTACCCAAGCCCAGCAATTCCGGAAGGAAGCTTTGATTAGGAGTGAAATGCCTGGCGGTTGGTAGGACACGCCACCGCCGCTCGCTGCCCTGGGAATGAAGGAAGTTCACACCCTCAACAAGGGCTTTGTTTCCCTCCTTCTGGCTGAAGCCCAAACCAAAGTGGTGCAGAGGTGCCCTTTGGCACCAGGGCCAGACTCACTCTTTGGTTGAAATGCAAACATCTAGAAACACAGGAACCAGTGGGAGACAGAACCTGGTTCCCACTGACGCTGTCCATCGCAGGCCGTGCAGCCTGCCCGCCAGAGCCCTGTGAACACATAATGTGAGTGGATCTGCACTGACATCATTTTGCTCTTATATTCTTTATATTATTATTCCTTATATTAATGTCCTGCCCAGGGAGGTGGTGGAGTCACCATCCCTGGAGGTGTTTAAGAGCCGGGCAGATGTTGTGCTTAGGGACATGGTTTAGTGGGTTTGATAGGGCTGGGAGTAAGGTTGGACTTGATGATCTTGAAGGTCTCTTCCAGCTGAAACTATTCCATGATTCCTACCACCCAGTAGTTTGGCTCACTGGCTGTCATACATTCCAGGTATCCAACAAGAGCTTCTCCTTTCTGACTGCAGCCTAAAGCCTCCTGATGTCTCCACCTAGCTCTGTACTTCTCTCCCTTAGTTACTTGTATTCCAAAAGCAGATCTCCTGTCAAACTCCTTTTTCTCTCCCCTCAAGGCTGAATATTTTTTGCACATCAAGCAGTTCCTCACCAGGCATTTCCTCTGCCCTGAAGTTATTGAACTTTGCTGGAGAGGTTCCAAGACATGGGTAAGGTGGGTTGTTTTTCTTTCCTTCTCTCTCTAGGCTGCAGCCCAGGGTCAAGCAGAACTTTCCAAGCAAACAGCTTTAGTCAGTGGTACTGTTGTTCCCTGAACGTTGTGATTACTTCCTTTGCTAATACATCTGATCGCTCCTTTCCTTTCCTTGCAGATAAACCTTCTCACCTTTGTGCAGTTTGCTTCTCGGATCCACGGAGCTGAAGAACTCCTCTCTGCTTTTGGCCTCTAAGTGCATGTGTTTGAAATGCCTCTTCCACTGCACCACCTTCCACTCGAGGTGCTATTTCAACCTGTGGCAGAGGACGAGCTCTTTCCTGACAACACCCTGATAAGCACCGACCCACTTCTCAACCTTATCCAGCAATTGTTATTCCAGGAGACACCCTGCCATCAATTTTTAACTTCCTGATTTATGCTCACTTCCCTTTTGTTCCATTGCTCCAGCGTTGAGATGAATTTTTATTCTACCTGCAACCCTTTTAGGAGGTGGCGCAGCATAAAACAGATAGTTCAGGAACCCTGAAAACTCAGTGCTCTTGCAGGATTGTCCACAAAGAGCAGCACATTTCACCTACTGGTAGTTCTGCTTAGTAGATCCTAAAAAAATTAAATAATTCTATACCTGTAGTTAACACTTATGTTAAATATTCTTACTGGATTGAGACCTTTCAAAATAAAAGCAAGAAATGCAAACGAAAAAAAAGCCTAATTCTTTCCTTGTTGGCAAAGAATTGGAAAGTAGCAGTTTCTCTACCTGGAGAGGGGAGGAAAAAAACCTTCCCAGACTGATAATCCAAACTAAAAGGAGGATGAGATACTCTGCCTGAGCATTTATTACAGTAAGGGGCTGGATAAGGGGACGAAACGCAGTTTTCTTTTTTTGCTTTCCTTCAAGGAGTGAATGACAAATTATTCTTGCACAGCAAGAAAATCTCTTGGAATGTAATTCAGAAAATAGACTGTTTCCTTTAGAAGCATCTTGCTCAACACTTGATTTCACGTTTTCATTCCCTAGAGATTACAATTCTCTGCACATTTCTATCTCGGAGTTCATCACCTTGTGGTTCTGAAGTACAAACAGCTTCATAAATATTATTCATAGCATTAGGGGGGGAAAAAAAAAAAATAATGAAGTAGATTGATGTCATTCTGCCTAAATGACAAGTGAATAAACACAAGCTGTAGGGGTGACTAACCGAAGTATCACACCAAGGTTTCCTGACGCTGTGGGTGTATCGTGATTGCCGCACACGGGGGTAATTAACGTCGAGTAACCATACTCGATGGTGCCGCTGTCCCTTGGCTGGAGTTTCTAATCCTTCTAGATTGGATAGTGTGGAAAATTTTAACTTAAGACACTTTGTTTCTAATGAGACTTACAGGACTAACCTTCTTTCTTCACGCCCAGAACCCAGAGCTGGGGACCTGCCCGGGCACCGTCCGGGATTAGGGATGAGCAGAGAGGGTACAAGCTCCTGGCCCTGCTGCTTTCTTGACTCATGGAGGGAGGAAAAATTGAGCCTTGCATGTCACCTGCTTGCAACCTGAGTCAGAACCACCTGCAGCAAAGCACGTTTGTTCCTGGGCTCTGGGTGGCTCTTTTGGGAAAGGGGAAAAAGAACAAGGACTTCTTTGAAAATAACTTTATTTGGGTGTAAGCAAATGGGTGAAGCAAAAGTTCTGGGATGTTCTTATTGGGAATTAACACTTGGCTTGTGTAACCTTTCCCTTACAACTTGTTCTATTTGTGTTTTAACCTCTCCTATTTAGGCAAATCCAAGAGTACATCCACCTCTTAACACCCAGTGAGAAAACAATTCCAGTGACATGGGAAGGCTGTGACCTTACCTCTCCCTGCTTCTATCAGGAATGAAATTCATAGAATAGAATCACAGAATTGAATCACAGACTGGTTTGGTTGGGTTGGGACCTTTCAAGGTCACCCAGTCCAACCCCCCTGCAGGGAGCAGGGCCATCTGCAGCTAGAGCAGGGTGCTCAGAGCCCCGGGCAACCTCCCCTGCAATGGTGCCAGGGATGGGGCAGCCACCACCTCTCTGGGCAGCCTGGCACAGGCTCTCACCACCTCAGTGTCAACAATTTCTCCCTTCTCTCCAGTCTGAATCTCCCTCTTTTAGTTTCAAACCATCACCCCTTGTCCTCTCCCAACAGGCCCTGCTCAAAAGACTGTCCCCTTCTTTCTTACATTTCAATATCTACCATCTAACAACAAATGCCAAGCAGACTGCTTTGTAAAATTATAGGGAAAGTAAAATGGAAAGAGAAAACTGAACTCAGGAAAGGGAACAGATAAAAATTCTGCTTTTGAGAAAGACGCCAAGTGTTAACCTCTCCTCCTGGCCCCCACACAAGATCTGGAGTGTTTGCTTCCCTTGGCAAACGGTGTAAAATCACAGTTCGCCCAGCTTATCGTTACACTCTAAATAATAACTGCTTTGGGGCAGACGTAGGCTCTGAGATCTCCAGTTGAGTGCCCTGCTTTCCAGTTTACATATAAGCCACTGGTGAACAAGAACTGACTCTCAATTTCTGTGGGGAGCGTGTCCCTCAGAGTGATCCCAAGCCCTGGTAACAACACTGTTATTTTGGATGGCTTGCCTCTGCTGCGGGGGAGTGTTTACAGCACTACAGAAAGAGAACAAATAAATGCTCAGTGCTTTTAGAACTTCTTAGGATCTGATTATTCCACAGAATTAGAGACTCCGTAGACTGATGGGAGGTGAGAGGGGTAGCAGCAGCAAGCAAAACTTGTCTGTGCTTCCTTCTCTTGCAGCCAAGCTGCAGACACGGGACTAACCTCGCAGAGCAGCCACGATCCTGTGGGTTTTTTACAAAACGGAACATCTTTCAGCAACATTTTTCATGTCATTAAAGTTCATGAAAAGTGGCATTGTCCTTGGTCATTCCTCAGCCCCGAGCAACGTGTATGTACTTCCCAAACACGACAGTGTTCTCCAGTAATTTAGTCCTGGATCCTGAAGGGCACCTCAGCATGACTGAGGATCTAGACCTATCCATCTGGATAAGATTTAGATGTCACTGTTTGCATTTAGAATCTATATTTTCATGTTTTCTCAGCAGGGTTGGACTAGATGGCCTTGAAAGGTCCCTCCCAACCCAAACCATTCTATGAGTCTGTGAATGTAAACAGCAGCAAAACAAACCCCCTTGATATAATCTTTCACTCAGGTGTGACTCTCTTCCATAGAGAACCCTCTAGCTGTCCCCCAGCATCATTTCAGCTTCTAGTCTATTTTTTCCCAGACCTGGCTCCTATTTTACTGCCCTTTCTAAGAATGCAGGTTTTTATAAGTCTCACATGCTGACACCTGACAGAGCAAAGCTGCTCTCAGCACAAGCCCAGCCTTTATTCCCTGGGAGTATTTCCCACAGCCAGCCTTGCAGCCCCCTAGGAAAAGTCATTTTCCTCCAGAGCGGCTGTGGAAGGTGCCCAGCCGTGCTGGGTAGCCCAGCAACCTGCCCCAAACACTGATTGCTTCCAGGAAATGGAAAAAGAAACAGAGCGATCGTAACAACCCTTTCACAGGTCCCAGGGGACTGGGAAGAACTGGTGGATGAATCACTGCTCACAGCACATGTCTTCAAGGAAGTCGGGCGAAGAAACTAGCTCCAGATGTGATAATTGGCACCCAAGGGGGACCTTTTGCCAAAGGCCACAGCCATGTTTCTGCCCACACTGTGCCACCCTGATCTCAACGTACGCAGCTGGCTTAGGGTTCGGGCTGGCAGAAAAACCGTGTCCGGCTGTAAAGGGTCTTGCTGAGGCAGCACACTGCGTGGAGTCTGTAACAAACAGTTGCCAAGGGTTGCTGTTGTTCTAGGATAAGCCACAGAGCCCAACGACAGTTCCTCAAAAGTCCAGCTCGCTCCTAGGGCTTGTTGGATGCTCCTGCACTCCCACCTGAGGGGCTGCTGGTTGTTCCCATTGCCTCTGCGCTGAGAGAAAACGGGGTTCAAACCCCTCGATTTAGTCTCTGCATTTGCTTTTCTGATTGACAAAAAAGCTGCTGCATAAACAGGTTGTCTTTGGTTTAGTCTGAGAAAAGTCCACCGCAGCCTACCGAAGCAAAATGCAAAAATATCCCACATCTTTTTCAAGCCCATGTTTTTATTTCGTGAGACAGGTTGACTGGTGAAACCCAAATTGCTTCAAGTGTCAGTAAAACTGTCCTGAGCAGGAACGTCCTAAACTTGTCCTCCCTCTTTGCTGGCAAATGAAACAGCAAAAATTACCAAAGAGAACAAAATCTCTTTCTTAACACTTCACAGAACTAGTGGAAAGTCTTACAGGCCAATATTCAAGCTGGGTTATAGATCTCTCAATAGATGGCACCTTTGCTTTCATATCCAAATCTTCGTTCCCTTCCCAAGCTCTCTGGTGACCTCGTGACTGAAAGGGAGCTTTTCAGAAAGGACACTGTCACACTCAATCCTCACAGTGCAAAGCTCACGAGCACAACAGAGAAGCATTGTACAGGCAAGTGTAACAGACAGGGCCCAACAAAGAATATACACAGATATAGCCACCTACAGACTTGACAGTATCTATGCTATCCAATATATCCATGTACATATGTATGTCTACAAACATGCACAAGCAGCCCACACGAGTGACACAAACTGGGGACCAAGATCAGGTGCTACACCATGAGTTAAGCTTTTTTGACTTTCACCCTGACAAAACCAGGGGTTTTCTTTTTCCTCTGATAAACAACAGACTTTATTCTCAGGAGAGTCAATCAGTGAGAGGTCGGCTACATGACTTCTCCAGGACCATCAGAAGGTCTCTTCCTGATCTTAAGTTCTCTTCCAACCAGAATCTCATCCCACTGCCTGCAAATTTTGGTGTTGATCTTCCACATCTATATTTTAATATAACATCAGATCTCTGTTACTTTCTCCAGCTCATGTAAAACTTCATTTCAGTGAAGTCACGTCATCTATTTTCAGGCACCTTCATTATTTGTATAAGAAAACGTTTTCTGGCGCACTCACCATGAGCAGTTAGGTCATGTTTGAGTTGTGAGCAGGTGTGTGGGACCGGGTCACTGGGATCACCAGGCGTTTCCTCTTGGGATCACGAGGCTGCCTGCAGAGGGAAATAGGAATATCAACCCCCCCCCTCCACGTTAAGCATCCTGTGAAGAAAGGAGTTGTTATGCCAAAGCCAAATGTCTTCTGCTCCTTCTAAAATGACATATTTGTAGCGAATGCAGCATTTTACAAGGAGCAGAAGACATTATGTCAAGTTGTTTATGAGAATCCAGAAGGCTAGAAAAAAATAAATAAATTAGAAATTACTACTTATAACAGCTGCATAGCCTCAGTGAAAATGAAGCTATCCCAGTAGATTTTGTTTCTCTATAATTGCAAGGTTGCATAGAGATTGATTTTATTTTTTCAATCTCTACACCAGACTTCAGTTAAACGTTGTCTCATTCGTAACATCTCTTGTAAGGACCAGCTAGAGGTGTTTGCTCCTGCCTCTGCAGCCCCTTTCATTGTGCCTTTTCACTCCCCACTCCCCAGTTACGGTACAACCTGTATAGATTGAGAGCTCACCCGGCACCACATCCAGCCCCCTCCTCAGATTCACACTGAGCCGCTTGCACAACTGAACCTTTCTTGTTTCTAACAAGGTCACGCTTCACAGGCTTAACAGCACAAACCTGCTGGGCTCCATCTAGAAGAAAGGCTTAGCTGCTGTGCTTTATTTTCCTCCATCTCTGCACTTCGTGCATTGTGGGCAAGTTGTAACAGGTAAAAATAGTTGCTTAACTTTCTGAAGAAAGCCTCTAGACTATGGCATAGCAGAATACACAGGAACTGGAGCAATAAAGGAGCTTGTATTCAACTTCTCCATTTCAATCATGACTGTGCTACCTCAAGTTACTCTGGAAAACACTTTAATTCAGCTAAGCACAAAAATGAGTAACTTTAAAATTGATTATTATTGTATGGCAGACAATCTACAGCAGACTTCTTGAACCTCATCTCCCGTCTCCCAAAAATGTGAAAAGGCAAACAAAATAATCCCAGAACTATACAAGCAGCAGCGATTTTTATCCAAAGTGAGCCTTAACAGCATTTAACCAAGATCCCTTAAAAATTCTGTTCCTTGGGAATTAATGTGGAAAATGCTACTGAGAGAAACCTGCTGATAAAAATTCAGTGCCTCCCTGTCGTGAGAAGCGACTTCTGAATGCACTAAAGATAAAGTCTATTTTGATCAGATTTCATTGTGCCCTGAAATTGTTGCCGCTAGAATAGAGATGTTTTTAGTATTGATAACAATTATTTTATTGCAGAGGCTCAAGGAACCCGGGGCCGGCAGCGCAGCAGTGGGGACAAGCCATAGGTTTTGCCAGGGGAAGGAAAAGGACTCGGTGGCACTGGGAGGTCATCAGCATTTCCCATGATTGTGCTTTAAATACTCCCAGCGTTCGCTGCCCTGCTATTGTTTTGCACATTCACCTTTGGAGGCGAGGTCAGCCAGGACTATTTAAAAAAATATATAACAAAAAAGCCAGAACATAATGGCACTGTAGGTTGGAGCCATCTGCACGGAAAGCTCCGCAATAATTATGTCTTACACAGAAGAAAAAAAAAAAGAAAGTAAAAGTACTCTTCTTTTTCCTTTCCCTTAAATCTTGCAGATTTGTTTGGCAAGACCAAGACTGGCATATCCCCTCCATTTACTGCTCTTTCAAAAGAAATGGGTGGATGCAATCAGGGCTTCAGAAACGAAATCGTGACCACAATATTCACAGCAATGCTTCATAGGATCGCAGAATTGTTTCGCTTGGGAAAGACCTTACTGATCAGTTCCCCAGATCAGAACTACAGCTTAGACTACACATGGCATTAAATATTTCCCATTTCATTTCCCACAGAAACTCTTTGTGCAAAGGACAACTGCTAAACATTCATGCCCGTTTTTCCAGCGGCGTGCAGTGGGAGGTGGTGCAGTTGTGCAGCGTTCCGCTCGTGGCGGTTGGAGATTTTCCAGATTACACCAGCTCACTTAAATTTAACAGCAGTGAAAGTCAAGAAGCTTTCTCCCTGTAGTCTCTCCAACTGGAATTAACGTCGCTGAAAATCACTGTTTAGTGCCCTTCTGCTGTTCTTTGTGAACTGTTTTCTTTTTTTTTTTCCTTGAGCTTTAAATGGCTGAAAGTCTTTTAGTCTCGTTATGGGATCAAAACCGCCGCTGAGCTCATAGCTTTTGGTTGTCACTTGGAAGTTTTTCAGTATAAACAGTGTTTCAGTGACTCTAATGCTCATGAAAAGCACCACATGGGCCACGTCGAAGCCTGCGCCTTGTCAGCGATGTTATTTCTCTTCATCCTTAAACCTAACAGAGATTTTCATTCTGACTCCATCCTCACCCTGTTGATTAAGCCCAACTACGTAATGTGGAGAAAAAAAAACCCCGCAATAGTTCTTATACGTTTACATGAGGAAACAAGCACGTATTTGTCAATGCAGTATGACTAGACAAGGAAAAAAAGATCATTTTCTCAGTTCTGGGAACATACAGTGGTGCAGGAAAGGACAAAGAAGGACTTATTCCTAATCAGAAGTGAAAAAAGGAGATTCTCATGAGATGGAACGATGATAAGCAAACTGTTGCTGACCACTGAGAGACATGCTGAGAAACCAAACCATTCATTAGCACATAAAGGAGATTTTTTTTAATATATATATATATGTATCTGAAGTGCTTAAAGAACTGGAGACAGTTGCTCTAATGGTTTAATTCCATAGTCATCTGATGCTCAGAGTAAAAAGTTGCAGTCTGTTTTTTAAGTTGCATAAGGAGGACCTATAATAACCAAGCATGATCCTCACAATGAAAAAATAAATATTATACTAGAATACTATATATAGTATATACTATATAGAATATACTATATAGAATACTATAAATATATATATAGGTTTTAGAAGGTCCTGAAGAGTAACCTGACTTTGTTGCTATCAAGGTGGCCAATCTGCTGCAGGATGGTATCATCTGGTGTTGGGAGCACCCCACAGAGGAGTAAAATTAGCAGCCTGCAAATTGTCATCACACCATTTAACAGGTAAATTGGGTAATATATCTACTAACAGGACTACAGATGACAGTATTTCACACTGAGCAAGCCTTAAAAGAAAGTAAGTCTAAAATTCAGTACTTGAAGATAAAATGCCACATGCGATTCAATCAATCTCTGAAATGTCGCCCCACAACCAAACTTCTTCTTACCAGAGAATTAACAATAAATTCTACCTATTTTCCAGCCTCAATAACACCCCTTGCAAATCAAAGGAACCCTTCAATAATTTGTGTGTGTGTGTGTGTGAGTTTCATCTTTTTATGTCAGAAATTCTGAGAAAGAAATAAAAATTAGGATCACCTTTTAGGTCTGTCTGCTCAGAACGGTGTATTCTGGAGTGACAGTGCAGGAGTGGCCCCAGCTGAGCTTCTACCAGTGTTCTGTCCATTCTGGCTTTTGTTTACACAAGCCCAGGACCCTTCAGCTCAGCATCCCAGCTCCTGGGCAGAGCAGCCCCCTGGAAATGGCCTCTGCAGGAGAGAAGAGCGGTCACAGAGGGCAAAGGGGAGGATAGAGTGAGCAAGACACGGAAAATGTGTTTCCTCTCAATTGTTACTTCTGCAGGATCCTTGCAAATGTGTCACCTCACCAGAAAGGCAGTTTGTGATACAAGGTTGTGGAACTTAGTGTAAGAATACACTCTTTTGTCCCCACCTTATTTAAAACATCGAGACGTCATTCCCTTGTCGTGTAAATATTTAATGCCTTGTTTAAACATTGTGCAACTAAACACTTCAAAAGTTATTGTCCTGTTGCAATAGTTGTTTAACAGTGACATACATTGAATCTTTATAAAACCAGTGTCAGAAAAAAAAGATGGTATTTCAAGGGGATTTTTATTGCTGTCAGCTATTAAGCAAACGTTAACCTCAAACAAATTCATATGGTTTGCCTGGGGGGCGAGGGGTCGCGACATCATCCATCCATTCTGCTGGGATGAATTTAAGGTATATTTAGAGGCTTCCTTTTAGACCCCATCTTTTGGGGATCTAAAGCACCAGCCAAACCCCTCTGGAGAGGCAGAACATCTGCCAGAGCTGGGCAAAGGGAGGAAAGACCCCTGGCAAACATCACCGCTCTGCCTGACCTCCCGGCAGCGTTCCCCTGTGGCAGCCATTGGCAGTACCGTGCACTCACGCAGGGGTGTATCCCGCTCAGCTTTTCATCTTTGCATGGCTGCTTTAATTGCTGTTTATTTTTAAACAGGCCTGAGCATGTGTCCAAGATTGCTACAGTTTTACAAGGTGGAACTGTGATTTCAGGGTATTAATAGGTATAACTTATCACTTGCGGTTGTTCTTGGCTCTGGATGGTTCTGTCTCGGTGGGCACGCCAGGGATTTGTTTGCTGGGGCCAGTCTATAAACTACGATTGCTTTGTTCTGTACCTGTTCCATAATCAAACTAAATTTATCCAAACAGGGCTTGCAAAACATCCCACGTCTCCTTCTAATGTCAGACTAACACTGATAATAATCTGCAATGATTCACTCCCCTTGCTTACACTATTCGGCCTTCCCCTTTTCTTGTGCTTAGATCATTTTGTGTATTTTCTAGCAAAATATCATTTTTATGATTCCATTATTTATTTCTGAAATTTAGCCACCTCGTTTCTCAATCCCAGCTCAGAGAAATCCCCAAAGAACAAGTGTATTGCACTGGTCACTTGAAAGGGCTGACGATGCAGCCTAGTGAGACACAGTTCCGTGCTGCATTCCCCAGGTACGAACAATACCGATGTTAAAGAGCAAAGATCCAAACTGCACGTGCTTTGTGTGACTGTTTCACTTTTAGAGGATGCTGGCAGGTATTTTGAGATCCTACCCGAAGCACTGCGTCCAGCTCTGGAGTCCTCAGCACAGGAGAGACAGGAACCTGTTGGAGTGGGGCTGGAAGAACCCCAGCAATGTTGAGAGGGCTGGAACCCCTCTGCTGGGATGCCAGACTGGGAGAGCTGGGGGGGTTCAGCCTGGAGAAGAGAAGGCTCCAGGGGGACCTTTTGCAGGTCTTACAGGACTTCAAGGGACCTGTCAGAAAGATGGAGACGGGGTTTTTAGCAGGGCCTGTTGGGAGAGGACAAGAGGTGATGGGTATAAATTAGAAGAGAGAGATTTAGACTGGAGAGAAGAAGAAATTGTTGGTGCTGAGGGTGGGGAGAGCCTGTGCCAGGCTGCCCAGAGAGGTGGTGGCTGCCCCATCCCTGGCACCATTGCAGGGGAGGTTGTCCAGGGCTCTGAGCACCCTGCTCTAGCTGCAGATGGCCCTGCTTCCTGCAGGGTGGTTGGACTGGGTGACCTTGAAAGGTCCCTTCCCACCCAAACCAGTCTGTGATTTTTAAAAGCAATATCAAAATACACAAAATAATGGCAACCAAGACTTTGAAGGTTTTGGGCCAGAAGGGCTCGTTGGACCTTCTTGACCAACATCCCCTTACACGTCAAGTGCTGCTCCCGTACTGACCCAAATAACTCCCATTTAAGTGATGACTTTCAAGCCCTTTAACTTTTCTTCATTTCCTGGCACTAACAATTCTGGTCAAACCCAATCCCCTAAGTTTAACAGGAGACCGAGTCAAAGGCCTTGAAGGTACTTCATGTCATGATATCTACTGGTTTTGACTGCTTTCTCCTCCTTCATTTTTCTTGTAGCTCTCTGTGGAACTATGACATCTGTGCAGCAAACTTCCCCACAGGCCAATCAACGCCTACAATACCCAGGTTTTATGTACACCCAAAATATAGGGGCAATGCCCTAGAAATAGCCCAGCTATGCATTAGAAGATCACCTCTCCAAAGCTTGATTTATCCAGCAAAAAAATGTGGAGACCAATTACACAGAAAACAAGCTGTTGTGATTAATTTTGGGAGGAAACCCAAGCCATTGAGGGCGAGGGGGCGGGAATGGCCATAAACAATTTACTTAAAATCAAGTAACGGGGCTTGTTTTTAACTACAGCAAGATGCTGAAGTTAGAACTGGAAAGGTTACAAAACAAAATAAACCGCCGCTTGCCCAAATTCGTTGTATTATTTTACAGACATCTGTTAGTGATCATGAGCCAGTGAGGTCTGTTGTAAAATGCTTACAAAGGATATAGAAATAGTCTTCAGATACGAAACAAATTAGGAATAACTGGCCCCTAAACAAGCATCTGATGCATGAATAAAGATGGCAAGAAAACGAAAACCTTGGAATGCTTTTTGGCCCGGCTGCCTACAAGGACCTTCATTTCCATTTCAGAAGGGTCCAAGTCAGATGTGACATAAGCGTGATGCAAACGGCCGCAGGATCTCAACGCTGGGAAATCTGCCATCGTGTGCAGTTTGCTGAAGAAGAGCAGAGAAGGGAAGAGCATGAGAGGCTTTTTAATATGTGACTGACACCATCAGCATCCTCTGAGCCAGGACTGAGTTGACAGGGATGAGAGGTAAAAAGATACAGAAGGACAAAACCTACAGGAATCAGGGTTTCAATAAAAACACGTTTTCTAAATGCTGTGGAAACAGCAAACGCTGGTGTTTGGCCACATTTAGGAACATCCCTCGGGCCCTGACCTGGACCTGTTTAGCATTTCAGCTTTTATTTACACAGGTCAAAATGCTTTGTGAATTCCGAGTCACGTTTGTTCAGCAGCAAATTCTAGCAATGTAATCTCTGCAGCAATTGAGGAAACTGCCGTGGAATTGTCCCTGCTTTGTGATACAGGTTCTCTGGCCTTCTCATACTGACCGTCGGGTCTTGGTGGCTCACAACCTCTTTGTTGCACTCAGGAGGAAGGAAACAACAGTATCACCAGCAGCGATGCTGACTGAAAAAGCAGGAAAAGGAGGAGAACATGAGAGGGGAAAGGAAGTGCAGAGAAAGATATAGATGGGGACAAAACGTCACGGCTCAGACCTCAGGGGTTTGAAGGATTTTCCAGCACAAGTGACAAACAGACAGATCTACAAGCTCTCCCCTTTTCTCCAGCTCTTCCATCTCATTTAAGCCACTGAACTCCCACAAAGCATAAGGCATCAAACCCATGAGTGCGAAACCTCTGCACAGGTTTAACATCTCCCCTTCAAGGGGGACAGCAGCAGCAAATGAGTACCGAGAATCATTTTGGTTGGAAAAGTTTTTTCAGATCACAGAGTCCAACTGCTCCCCCAGCACTGCCAGGGCACCACTGACCCATGGCCCTCAGCACCACAGCTCCATGGCTTGGAAACCCCTCCAGGGATCACGGGGACTCCACCCCTGCCCTGGGCAGCCTGGCACAGCCCTGGACAACCCTCAAGGGGAAGAAATTGTTCCTCAGCTCCAACCTAAACCTCCCCTGGGGCAACTTGAGGACAGTTCCTCTTGTCCTGTCCCTTGTCCCTTGGGAGCAGAGCCTGACCCCCCTGGCTCCAGGCTCCTGTCAGGAGCTGTCAGAGCCAGAAGGTCTCCCCTCAGCCTCCTTCTCTCCAGGCTGAACAAGCCCAGGTCCCTCAGCTGCTCCTCAGCACCCTTGTGCTCCAGCCCCTTCCCCAGCTCCGTTGCCTTTCTCTGGCCACGCTCCAGCCCCTCAATGTCCTGCTGGGAGTGAGGGGCCCAGAACTGACCCCAGGAACCAAGGGGCGGCTTCCCCAGTGCCCAGTCCAGGGGGACAATCCCTGCCCTGGTCCTGCTGGCCACACTGGTGCTGATCTAAACCAGGATGCTGGTGGTTTTCTTGGCCACCTGGGCATGCTGTGAGCTGGAGAAGCTGTCCCCTCACAGCCCTCCCTCCCTCCACTATACATCCTGCACCAAAGCTTTTCTCACCAGATCCCTGCATCTCCTCGCTGCTTGCCTTGCCTTTCCACGGCCTGTGCTTCCTCTGCTCCCACCACGTCCTCAGCTGCTGGTCCTCCATCTGGAGTGCTGTTGTGAGGCATGAAATGGGTGAACTGGTAGCATCAGGAAACAATCGGCGCTGCTCAAACCCCTCCAGTGTCAGCTGAGCAGAGTCGCAGTTTGTATTTCATTTTCAAAGTAACAGCAGAGCCATCTCCACAGTGAGAATAAATGAGAACAGAATCTATTTGTTTTCTTCCAGCCAAAGAGAAAATATGAGAGACAAGTGTTTCAACGAGGAAAAAAACTTGTCTGCTTCCTCTGCAAAATTTAAACACTTCCCCCCCAGAATGTATGAAAAATGCCATTACTTCCCAGTAAACAGCTGTGTGACTCCAGATATATGCTAAGTAAAGCAGTGCATTGTAAAACTGGGAGCAAAGTCAGATTAATCTACAGTTAACCTTTCTATAGGGATATCACTCAGGTGCAGGAGAGATGTTTGGCCCCTAAGTTAGGTAAAAGAAACTTAATTTGCTGCGTAAGTTACTGACAGTGTCAATGAAGACTGAAGGCAATGCCCCCACCCCCAACTGCCTAGCTGGTGGATGCTAAACTTACCAAAACTGAATTTACCAAAACTTTACTATCTTCTAGTTCGGTTGGTACCAGAGAACAAATTTATTTTTTATCTTTTATTTATTTTCCCAATACAAGGGCTAAATGAGCTCTTGGCCTGACCCAAGACGTGTCTTCATCTTACCTCTTCAGCATTGAAGTACTTCAGAATCTGTAACAAAGGATTTGTTAACAAGCAACAAAGAGGCATAAAGAAAGCTGCAGAAGGGACAAACCAGAAACAGCACGTGGCTTCTGGAAAAGAAAGGAAGAAAGAGAGGAATGACATTTGTATCTGATACCCCGACAGAAAAGAAAGGAACCAGCATGCCAGAGAATGTGGAGATGCAAACCATTATTTAGCGAAAAGATTTCTGGAAGGAAAATCATAATCACCAACAAAGTGAGGGCAAGTAAATGAGTTGGGTGGCACAGAAAATGGTGATAAAGAATGTTATTATGTCTTTACTGTAGTAATTCTTTCCTTTGCTTAGGAAAGCCTAAAAAAATACTGAATTTCTGTGAAACAGAACTACAATAACAAAGGCAGCTTCATGATCCATGAGAGACAGTTTGAGCCTTTAACCAGCACTCCGATTTACTTCTTTGACACGCCAGCCCAGAAGCACACCCCAATACAGACACAGGAGCACCAAAACAGGCTCATACTAAGAGAGCAGGGCATTAAACCCCAGCATTTTTATCCCAGGAAGTACCACAGTCAATATTTACGTTATACCACGTCCAATCTCTCCCAAAGAGTCAGTTCCATGAGTAGCAAGGCAGCGAGCCTGAAGATCACCCTAAAGGGAGCCTGGGTGCTGGGCTACTGTCTCCGTTCATCTTCTTCACACTACGGAAGGTATCACCAGGCCAGTTCCTTCACTTAGGCAGATTGATTCTGGGGGAGGAACGCTTCCTTCTGCTTCTCGTGCACAACATTTGGAACCTTTCTGCCGTGCCGCGGGGAAAGCGCGTCTCTCGCCGAGCCAGAGCCTGAACGGCTTTGGGCAGTCCTAACACCCAGAAGGAAATAACTGGGTTTTTCCACATAATTACCTGCGTGGCTCTGAGCTGTGTTACACACACGTGCCTCAGAGCCGCGGTCTTTCGCTGCTCCTGCGAGGGGCTGGGGGTTGTCTGAGGGGACCTGGGGGGCCCTCCTCAGCCAGACTCCCCTCAGACAGCCCCGCAAACCCTTTGGCCCCCTTCAAACCCCTCGGCTCCCCTCAGATGACCCCTGGTACCCCTCAAGTGCCCCCCCCCGGCTGCCCTTAGACAACGCCAGGCACCCCTCAAACCCTTCTTTGGTGCCCTTCCAAAGCCCCCGGCTGCTCTCAGACAACTCCCGGCCTCCCCTTGAATCCCCCGAGCCGTGCTGGAGCAGGTGGGAGGGATGCGGGGAAGGGGAACAGCCCAAGAACCCGGAGTTTCCCCGAGCGCTTCCTGACACTGACAGCGGTGGAAGGCGGGCGGGAGGTAGCGGACCGGGCTCCCCCCCCCCCCTCACCCCCGCCCTCCCTCCGCTATTTAATAGCGGCTCTCAGCGGAACCCGCCTCAGTGCAGAGCCGTCCCGCTCTCTCGCCGCTTCCCAGCACCGCAACCATGATTCCGGGGCTCAACGCAGCACTGCCCGCCGCCACCTTCCTCCTCCTCCTCCCCCTCAGCCTCAGCGCGGGGCTGGGCCCGGCGGCGCCGGGTGCGGAGCGGGAGCTGGGCGGCAGCAGCCGCCTGGCCGCGGGGGCAGCGCGGGTGGCCCTGCAGTACCTCGGCTTCCAGGCCGGTTCCCCCGGAGCGCTGCGGGTGCTGGGGCAGGTCCGCAAGGCTACGGTGAAGGTAAAAAGGGGAGGCCCGGCTGGGCGGGACGGGACGGGACGGGACGGGACGGGGCTGGGGAGGGAGAGGTGGTGATGGGGAGCCGGGGTGGCTGCGGTTCCCGTGCGGGTGAAGGGGGTCCCCAGGGCGGGCAGGCGCGGTCTGTGATGGAGTGACGCTGGGAAAAGCACGGTTTGTTATTGCTGTCATAAAAGAGCGGGGCAGGGGGAGGGAGGGGAGCTGCCCTGAGCTCAGAGGCATCCAGCGCCTTTCTGTCCTCGCTCGGGGCACTGCAGTCCGGCAGCCCCTTCCTCAGGGCGCTTGGGGCACCCGGGTCCTCTCAGAGAACCCAGGTCTTCTCAGAGCACCCAGGTCCCCTCGGGGCACCCGGGTCCCCTCAGAGTAGCCAGGATCCCTTGGGGCACCCGGGTCACATCAGAGCACCCAGGTCCCCTCAGGGCACTTGGGGCATCGGGTCCCCTCAGGGGCACCCGGGTCCCCCAGAGTAGCCAGGACCCCTTGGGGCACCCGGGTCCCCTCAGGGCACTTAGGGCACTGGGTCCCCTCAGTGCACCCAGGTCCCCTTGGGGCACCCGGGTCACGTCAGAGCACCCAGGTCACGTCAGAGCACCCAGGTCCCCTCGGGGTGCTTGGGGCACCGGGTCCCCTCAGAGCACC
>JANVCC010000030.1:21651485-21704935 GCA_025345505.1 Todiramphus chloris collaris
CCAGGTCCCCTCGGGGTGCTTGGGGCACCGGGTCCCCTCAGAGCACCTGTGTCCACTCAGGGCACTGCATGCATGAATAGGGATCCACCTCAAAACCCCATTAATTCATTCCTGATTGAAATATCCCCCAAATCCAAGGCTGATGCCCTGTCTGTTGGTGGAGGTTGCTCCGAGTGCCTTGTCCTGGAATAAAAGCAGCGTAGCGCAGATGAGGAAAAGAGGAAATGGAGGCATGTGGCAGGCACATGATGGAGAAGAAAATGGTTTGATAAGGAAATAATTTTCATCAGAATCACTTCTGGAGTGAGCGTCCACTTGCTGTGAGTAGGGGTGGAAAGCATTTGGCTTCCTACCTTTGGAGACCAAGAGCTTCGACTCAAGGTGATGCGGTTCCATCAGGAAACGTGCCTTTATCTTCCAAAAAACATGTCATATGGAGGTGACAGAAAGGGGTGGGAGTCCTGGACAGGAGCAGCTACAAGGACAGAGCTTTCACCTCATGGAGAACTTCCCAGGGTTGCTCAAGGTGGTTCCTGGGGCATGGCCTGTGTACCTGCACCCCAGCGGGCAGGGCTGCTGCCCATTTCCATGCCATGAAGCCCTTCTCTTCCTCTGGCCATGAGTTTGGGGTTTGGTTTTTTTTCCAGCTTACTCAGTTTCTGAAAGTAACAGGCAAAAGCTTCTAGGGAACATTTGCCTGAGGCTGTAGATCCTGGAAGGAAAGCACTGCCTTCCTGGAGAGCTAAGGAGGGTCTGAGATATGGCAGTGGATGGGATTTAAAACCAGCCCACTCATTTAGTCTTTCCCTCAAGGCTGGTGCTGGGCAGCTCCCAAAAGCGAGGGCTTGTTGTTTTGGATTCCCAGTCTGACGTGCCAAATGCAGCCCTGGATTCCACTGGCTCCTTTTCAGGGCTCTGGCATCTGGAAGGGAGGTCTTACCTCCAGCACTTGTCTTACCTCCAGCACTTGTCTTACCTCCAGATAGCTGTCCTTCAGCATCTGCACAGCTCGTTCAGTCCAGGCCCTCAGTCCTACAATTCAGAATAAGATGGTGTGGTGTAAAAATTTCCCTTTCAAGACAGAAGTTCCCAGCCAGCCTGAAACATTTAGGATGTACTGTTGCAGTCCTCGCCACACTGAACTGGAGCCTCAATCTTTCACAGATATCCCTCTGGTTCCAAAACAATTTGAAGCCCATTTGAGTTGCATGCAATACTTAACAGACAAGAATAATCTCCAGTTACATTTGACCAAACATGAACTGCTGCATACAAAAAACACAGTCAGAATTTATGTATTGCATCGTGATAACTCAAGGCTGAAAGGCAGTGTTAGTCATGCTACCTGTCTGGGAATGTCTCCTACGAGGCCAGGCTGAGAGAGTTAGGGTTGCTCAGCCTGGAGAAGAGAAGGCTCCAAGGAGACCTTCTTGTGGCCTTCCAGTATCTGAAGGGGTCCTACAGGGAAGCTGGGGAGGGGCTTTTTACAAAGGCCTATAGTGATAGGACAAGGGGTAATGGTTTGAAACTGGAAAAGGGGAGATTTTGATTGGAAATAAGGAAATTCTTCACCGTGAGGGTGGTGAGACACTGGGACAGCTTGCCCAGGGAAGCTGTGGATGCTCCATCACTGGATGTGTTCAAATCCAGGTTGGACAGGGCTTTGAGCAACCTGGTCTAGTAGGAGCTGTCCCTGCTCATGGCATGGAATGAGATGATATTTAGGGTCCCTTCCAGCCCAAACCATTCTGTGATTCCACAGTTTCCCTATAGAAATGGCTGTGCCTCTCTGAAGCACACCAGCTCTCGGAGAGGAGCGCGCCTGCTTGACTAGTGAGGACACATCACAACTAAGAGGTCGGTGTAGATCCTCCTTCCAACCCCAGTGTAATACCTTACGAAGTAGTTTTGACTGCAGAGAGGGAAAGGGCTTTTTTTTCCACCATCAGTCACCTGCCATTTAAAAAAGGAAAGGAAATAACTGGTTTGTTATGGAGAAGTGAAATTCCCCCTGATTTCCTCTGTGCTGGAGGAGCTCCCTCTAACCACTTTCTGCAGTTTATTTCCCTTTTTTTCTTTGCATGCTGTGTGAAACAAGAGGAGAAACACACTAGACACTGGCACTTCCTTCTTTCCTGTCCTCCCCTGTAAAAAAATGAAAATAATTTCCTGGAAGGAATGTGCTATATTATGGGAATGCAAGAGACAGAAATGTTGGGATTTAGGGGAGGCTTTGGTTGGTTGCTTTCTGTCCTTTTAATTTTTTGAAGAAGGCTGGTTTCCTGTTGGTTAGTTTATTACTGGATCTATTAAAACCAGGATCATTTTATCATGGAATTTAATCGTGAGCACCGTGTTTTAAACCAAACATTCTTAGCCCCCTAGCCAGTGAAACCATGGCAATTAGCAACAGGACTGGAGACAGTCACCAGGACGGTAACTCTGGAAGATGTGAAGGACTTTTTCAAGTTCAGGTAAAACAAAACTTCAACACCTTTCTCTCCCGGAAGCAGACAGTACAGGAGCACCAAAAGTACAGTAATTCCTACCTTGCCACTGGCTGCAATTTTATTTTTGTTGTCTCTTCTCATCAGTGTGGGGTTTTTCTTAAGCAAGCGTCTTCTAGGAAACAGCGTCTCACGGAACTGTTGGCAGCTGTGCTTTCAAATGCACTCTGGAGAAGTGCAGCGTCAGTGTGTGCCAGCTGGACACCCTAGAATTCCAGAGAAAAACATCTAAACATAGCAGTGTCCTGTAGCAGGCTGCCCTGGAAGCTGTAACTGAGCAGTAGGTGGGTGAACCAGGAGGTGAAGAGTGAAGGTAAAGCTCCATAACCGCTCGGCTAAACCGCCGCATCTGCTTCAGCTGGGCCACTAAAGACAATTTTACAGAGAGGATTCTCTTTGCGAGCTCACCAGACACAAACCAGTGTGATACCAGAGTGATGCTCCTAAGGAGGGTGGTGAGCTGTGGATTCCCCCTCCTTGGAAGTGTTCTAGACTGGGCTGGATGGAGCTTTGAGCAACCTGCTCTAGTGGGAGTTGTCCCTGCCCATGGCAGGGGGGGGATTGGAATGAGATGAGCTTTAAGGTCCCTTCCAACCCAAACCATTCTATGATTAGTACCAGAAGTCAATGACAAGATTTCACCTTATTTCCAACAGTCAGGACCCCACGTTAGGGTGGGAAAGGGGAGATTGGTGTCAGGGTAGGCAGGACTGGTGACTGGTCCCAGGGGGGTAATGCTGGTGGAGAAATGCAGAGGAGAAGAGATGGAATCGTGCAGCAAGGGGCAAGGGGGGGCTCAGGCTCACTCCCTTCCATGCCTGTGGGGAGTCAGAGCAGGGAAAACCAATTGCAAAATCACCTCTTCTGGGACCTGGAATGAAACTGCTCTTCAGTTGCTATCTGGCCATTACAGTACTCAATCTGTCATGAAAGTTGCATTAATCTTGAGCTCGGAAATAAAACAATCCCGTGACCCAGATATTCAGTGGAAAAAATGAATTACTCACTTGTTTTCTTCTCTTTTGGACACTTTTATCTTTGGCTGCTTTCAGCCACCAGCCGTTGTCGAGCGGTGTCCGGTATTCCTGAGCTCTGCTTTATCTACCTCAGCCCAGAATTATGTATTCTTTCTAAAGTGACTGTTTACCAAGTCATTAGGCACCAAGCTTTTCCGTAGTCTTCTGTTGAGAAGAACTGGGAGACTGAATGATCAATTTATAACAAGTTCCAGTTGATTTTTTTGTGTGCGTGTTTCATCAGTGCTCAAAATATCAAGCAAACAGCGCTGCCAAGATTGTCACACTCCAGCTGCTACTCTGTTATCACACCCGTGAAAGTGATTCTTTTCCTTAAGCAGAGAGAACAGATGACACCAATGCAGGAACAAATAGTTGGAGCGTATTTTAAATGACTGAATAGGAAAGATCTGGCTTAATTATAAAAGAGCTTCCATTAGAGGCTTGTAGACACTGGTGGTGTGGCCGGGAGCGTTGGGTCAGGCTGCAGAGCTGTGCCCCTGGGGAAAGGGTTCAGGAGAAACCTCATCCCTTGGCATCAGAGGACTCAGAGCCAGGCTGCTCCTGCCTCAGCAGCGTTGCCTGGGCCAACTGACTCTGCCGGGTTCTCTGGGCAGCGGTATGGACGGCGAGGAAAGGAGTACGCGCAGGGCACCATGCTTCAGAAATACCAATCCTCAAATGAAGAATGATGGAAATAATAGTGATAATGCCTCTTGGCTGGCTTCACAATAATTAGAGATGTAGATTTAACTGCAGTGATTATTGCAGGAGATCAGACCCTTCTCTCAGTGCCACAAGATACCGATTCTTTTGTCGACCCACGTTTCAGAGAGCTAGTTTTTACTGCTTAGCTAAGCTAAGAGGGTCTGCTCACGACACGTTCTCTGTCCTTGTGAGGACAGTGTTTTAGCTGACAGACAAAACAGGGGAAGGGGAGAACAAGGAGGCAGAGAAGAAAGGGATTATAAAAGGCTGAACTCAGCCTCTCTCCGTCTCCTCCATTCCCTTCACAGTGAGATCTGGGTCCAGCTCCAGACTTACTTCATCCTAAGGCTTCAAGAGGGGATTTGATAAAAGTCAAGCAAGTGACTAAATCAATTTGTCCTCGTATCTGTGGCAGCTCCAGTTATGTACTAAAGGCAGGTGCTGGGCTGGTGGCCTCACCCTGGGACTGAAACTTTGCCAATATTAGGTAGGCTATTAATGGCTTACTGGAGAAAGGAAAAAAAAAAAAAAAATGATAGGAACACAAGGCCCAAGTTTAGATAAATAAAACACACAGGTTTGCTTTGGGTCCTAATCTTCAGAATTATGTAAACAGACACAGTTCCCCTCCTGTTTATTTAAAGAGTATTGTGTTCAAAATACTCATAAGACTAATGAATCAGTGCTGTGTCTGGAATAGAATAATTTCACTAAGTGTGTGCTTTAGAGAGCAATTTATGTTCTCCAGGAAAATGCATTTTCTATACGCTGCCTCACAACAGCAAACCCACCCCAGCAGCAGTCTGAAGCAAGAAGAAGTTGATGACAAGGGCGAGTGCCTCTTAGGAATTAAACCTCATCCTGCATGCAAACAGAACAAGCTTTTAGATGCAGAAGTGACCTGGCTTGTAAACTGGAGAGCTCATCTAATAATGAGCATACAAAAAAGACTTCTTTTTTTTCATTTGATTTGGTCTGATTTCGTTAAAAGAAAGGCTTGGAAATGTCCCAGTTAAATGACACCTAATGTTATTTTAGAAGGAAATAGTTGAATAAATGATCAAGTTTTCCACACTATTTGTTACTCTGACTCTCCACTCAAAAATACAGACATTTCAAAAGTCAATATACAAATTGGGGGGAAGAGACTAATGAAGGAAAGAGCAGATAATGCAAATAGTTTTTGTCGGGCTCTGCTCTTACACTACTGAATGAGACACTAATCCTGTTTCAAGGTAATTAGTATTTTTCATGGCCCACGTTAAAAGATAGCTCCTGTTTCAGCTTCCTTGGGGCCAGGACAGTCTGTCATATCTCACACCCAAAATACAGTTTGTGAACTGAACCGTTTCTGTCAGCAACAGGGGAAAAAAACCCCACCAAAACAAACAAAAAACCCACAACAAATCCAAGAAGGTGACATATCTCAAAGGTGTAAATTTCTAAGGCTTTGCTGATGTTTTGTGGTACTGACCCTGTCCTGTCAGCAAGGAGCATCCTTTGATTTCTCCTTGACAAGCAGAAGCTCAGATAGCTAATTCAGCAACTTAACAACTGGTATTTTGAGGCAAACCAGAGCAGAATCCTGCCTGTGCAAAAATCCACCTCCTCGGAAGCTCAGCCTGGATTTCAATTCTGTTATTTTTCAGGCTCCTTGGTATCAATGTGACCCACTACGGACTCCGAGCTGTGCTTTTCTTCTTGCGTATCTCTGTGAGGAAAGGCTTTAAAACATCCCTCAATATAAGGGTTATTTATTGTCATTAATCAAGATTCTTTGTGTTTGCTGCTGGGATCACCTCATCTCACTGCTTTCCTGATGCTGCAAGGCTGTGAGGTGGCCACAGAGCCCTCCTTTTCCCTCCTTGGCGCCCATGGCAGCACCTCAGTGAGTTCTGGCACATAAATCCACAGTTCCACTGATGGCTGAACCCTTCTCTCTTCCAGAGCACACCAGACTCCGGGCACAAGTATTACCTGCAGTTCACTACTGAGGACTACAAAACCGGGGTGAGTTTATGGTCCTCAGTGTTTGCTGTTTAGCCAGCAGCGTGCCCAGGTGGCCACCAGTATCCTGGCTTGTGTCAGAACTGGTTTGGCCAGCAGGACCAGAGCAGGGATCGTCCCCCTGGACTGGGCACTGGGGAGGCCACCCTTCAAATCCTGGGGTCAGGTCTGGGCCTCTCACTCCCAGCAGGACATTGAGGGGCTGGAGCGTGGCCAGAGAAGGGCAACGGAGCTGGGGAAGGGGCTGGAGCACAAGGGTGCTGAGGAGCGGCTGAGGGCCCTGGGCTTGTTCAGCCTGGAGAGAAGGAGGCTGAGGGGAGACCAAGATACCTTACAGAATCACAGAATCATTCAGGTTGGGAAAGACCCTTGGGATCATCATGTCCAACCATTAACCCTACTCTACAAGTTCACCTCTAGACCATATAGTACACTTTAATTAAACCCTTCTGTTAAATCACTTCAGCCTTGTGATTTTAACCTATTTACTTCCCTGAAAGAAAAAAAAAATTACATACTTCTATAGACTTTTTTGACCCCCTGTATAGCTTCATACAGCACATCTCACAAAGACCTGTATGTACTCCACGTGTATATGTCACAAATTAATACCAAGAGCTTGTTGCTGGTACATACAACCTTGAATATAAATAAGTCTTCAATCCTACCTTCACAGGAAGATGCTGGGAGCTGCCTTGCTACGGTGCTGTACCCGAAGACGAAGCTTCCGCCCGTGGTCACTATCAAGTGCACAGATACCAAAGACCCAAAGCAAATCCAAGAGGAGGACAACAGACTTTACCAAAAACTCCGGCACCAGAACAAACCGATAATTGCAAACAATATTCCAGGTATGTTCCTGCAACATCTGCCTTCCCCGGCGACGGGTGGACCTGCAGGAGGGGCGACTAACAGAATTCTCCCCTCCTGGAAGCAGAGTGCCCCAGTCCCTCTATTTCCTCCCAGCAAGGCAGGAACCTCCAGCATCATGGGTAGGGGGTTTCTCACCTCCTGGGGATCCTGTGAATACTGTCCTAGCAGTTTCAGTGGGTTTAGTGTCATTCTCCTGGTTCAAGGCTGTAACACATCAGAGGGGAGAGTCGCTTCCCAGGAACACAGCTAGGCCGGGCAAAAAGTGCTCTGCAGGGGACCATTTTTCTCCTGAACAGCCAGAACGAATGGTTTTCACTCGACTCTTTCTCCCTTGCAGACAGCCACGGCAATATTGACCCCGCCCTGGAGCCAGTGTGGGCTCTGGCTGTGGCTGGCAGTGGTTACATCATGTGGCAGAAGTCAGCAGAGAACTTGGGTTACTTCATGGCACAAGTCAAGTCTGCGAAGCAGTGGGTAAGTGAGGGGAAATCGCTCGTCTGCGTGGCTGGAGCCACCAGAGGATAAACAGCCAGCAGCAGCTCACACTCTAACGGGTGCAATTTCCCCCAGATCCTGGGGGCTTCTCCATACAAGCACCTCCACCTCTGGACAAGTATTTGGTCCGGGTTTTGGAGGAAAAAAATTTTACTCTTTGGACAAAATTTGGTTTTCCTTGTTTGCATGAGTGGATCTGCTAGTTTCTGCAGGTCTGATCAGGAGATCTGGATGTATGGTACTGCAGCTCCTCAGACCCATTCTCAGTTGTTCTTAGTGTTCTTTGACCTCCTTGCCAAGCTCCAAGGTAGAATCATAGAACTGTTCTGGTTGAAAAAGACCTTCAAGATTGTGTACTCCAGCTGTTAACCCAGCACTGCCAGGTCACCACTAACCCACATCCCTCAGCACCACATCTCTAAGATGATTCTCCTCTATGAGAGCCTCCCTCTAGCCAACCACCACAGCCACCTCGCTCTCTAAGAGACCTACATGCAGTCAGGTAAAGCAGAGGAGACTCCAAACTTCAACAATATAACGTGTTCTTCATCGTTTTCTCTTTGATACATGTCCAGATAAGGAAAGATGATTTTATTGAGTTTGACTACACCGTCCTACTCCATGAAATTCCAACACAGGTAAGAGCACATGCATCCACCACCTCCTTTCATCAACAGAGCAGCAGTACAGAGCTCACAAAAAGCTGTGTATTTTTACATCTGTTCTCCAGGAAATTATTTCATGTCACATGCGCCTCACTTGGCTTCCCGGTCACCCTCTGAAAGTGAAACACTTCTGTGCTTCAGAGAATCAGGGGCTGGAAGATGGATCTGGAGTGGAATCTGGATCAGCTGCTGGGACTTCACGCGAAAGGGGAGCAAATTTTTAAGAGAGAAACATCAGCTTTTTACAGGCATATCAAATGTTAACAGACCGTGTGTTCCTCCACCCGGCGCTGGGAGAAGTTTTCTGCGCGAGCCGAAGTCTGAATGCTTTCGTTAGTTTTGGTCCACAGTTCATTCCTCTCATATCTCGAGCTGCAAGACTCGTGTTCTAGGAGTTCTACCTAAAAACTCTGCTCCTTCATAAATATCGCACACAGGAGTTGATTTTATGTCATTAACTGTTACTTGAGTAACAGTTTGTAAGCAAAGTTAATATATTTGGATAAAGATCTTGAGAAAAGTATGAATCTGGTACCAAGAAATCCATCTACTCTTTTTTTTTTTTTTTTCATGTTGATTAACTCCCCAATAAAACAAACACCACTGTGTAGGGTCGAGGCTGGGTTTTCTTTCCCAGTGCTGCTGTCTGACACCAACTTTCCACCTTCTCCCAGTGTCTGGCCTGTAACGGGCTGTGGACGAGTGGGACATCTCCCCACAAGGCCCTGCAGGAGCAGGTATCAGACCCGCAGTCCTGCTTTTGCTCTCCCAGGTTGTGCCAAACTGCCTCGAGTTCTCCAGTTTTTTCCCCCATCAGCAGAATTTCTGACAGGTTAAATTAAATCTGTATCAGTTTCAACACCTTTCTTTGGCAGCCAGGTGGCGAGCTCTGCCCTCGGGGTGGCTCTGTTCTCTGTAAGTCGCGCTCTGTAATCGGTGACAATGGTTTAGGTGAAGGCTTTAACTGGGGGATGCTCAGGCTGGGTGACCTGTTACCCCCTGCCCCCCAAATTCAGGCATTTTACACAAGTGTATTACATTCTGATGTCCTTTTCCTGACTGAAGCTTTTTCTATCAGCACGCAACAGGCATTACAATAAATTCAGTGACACAGCAATTTCAGACTCTGGGTGTTGTCTTTTGTGCTGGTAAAACCTCTCTCATCATCAAAAGTGTGAAATCAGAACTTACAACAGTAACATTTACTTAAAGAAATTGGTGATGAAGGGTTTTTTTTACAATTAAACCAGGAAAACAGTAAAGATTTTGCACTTTGGGGCTCTACTTCAGCAATGCCATTCACCCCAAGCTTAGTTTTCTTACCTTGCTTTTGCTGCTGCTCTCCAGGCCTAGCACTGAGGACCAGACACGTCCAACTTGCCAGGTCCGTGGAACTTTGGCTACTAACAAGCAACACAAACTTAACATCAGTTAAGAAACTTCATGGTAACTTCTGGACAAGTAGCAAAGCTATTGGAATTCAAAGGCAAAATTTCAGCTGGCTTCTTTAGGGCCAAGGTTTCAGTCAGTGGATCAGGATCTATCTAAAATGGGATTAAATTAATTAAAAAGCCAAAACCATCACACACAAAGAAACCAAACCCATGCTGCCCCTAGACAAATGAGTCTTTTCACATGAACAAAGCTACAAGTGTTAAGGGAATCAAGAAGGTTTGGGCCCAAAGCAGCATCGTACTCACAGACAACCTTCAGGTGACGTTTATGTGCCTCTGACAAATCTTGGACACTGAACTTTGTTCAAGGTTAAAATAAATGATTTTCACTTCTTGCTGTGAATGCCGAGGAGAAGCAGCTCATCTGTCTATGTCTGGTAAACATCAGCCACCATCCTGTGCCAGGAATGTAGCTGGTTTTGAACTGCAACTGCATTCTCTGTTTACTGGAAGTCTACAAAAATGCCGTTAAGCTGAGTAGGTCAGGAAGAGGGAGCACGCAGAGGAAATTCAGCATGGATCTTCTGGTAGTAATTAAAAAACTGATGGTAATATTGGGTCCAGACTCTTGTCAGTGGTGCCCAGCAACAGGACAAGGGGCAACGGGCACAAATCAGAACCCAGGAGGTTCCAGCTGAACAGGAGGAGAAAGTTCTTTGGTGTGAGGGTGTGGGAGCCTGTGCCAGGCTGCCCAGAGAGGCTGTGGAGTCTCCTTCTCTGGAGAGATTCCCACCCCGGCTGGACCCTGCGCTGCTGGGCCCCTGCTCTGGGTGCCCCTGCTGGATGGAGCAGGGGGTGCCACCAGATCAGCTCCAGATCCCATGCAGTGGGAACACAAACCCTTCTTCTCTGGACTGGACACTGTAAGTGCAGGAGATAAAGGGTCTGATCTTGGAGCACGTAGGTGAAAACTGCTCCATACCAGGTGACACCTCATCCCCTGGGACTGTCCAGCAGTTCATCATTGGCTGAGGCTCCTGAATTAAAATTTTTGAACTTTCAAAACCAGAGAGACAGTAACAAGCCTACAAAATAATGCTGCATCATGTAAAAAAAAAATAAAATTACTTTAATACAAATGGCTTAAGACAAATGTCAAGACAAATTATCACCAGTGTTTTACCATTTCTGTATTTTGTTAATGAGCAGCATTTACATGTGAACAATTCCGTCGTGAGCCCCTGCTGGGAATACCAGAAAGGGAGGACATTACCATGAATTTACAAGCCCAAGTCCCACTGCAGCTGGCACTTATCCAGTCAGCCTTGACTGCTTCCACTGCCTGGGCCACCGAGCTTTGGGAGAAGATGGTGAAAAAGCTGTCCCGTGTATTCAAGAGGGAAAAAAAAAGTCAGCTCTTGGCTTTGCCCTTTTTCGCAGGAAGTCGCCCCGTTGCTTCGAGGTATTTGTTAATTATTTCTTCCTGAGTGCTGGGTGAACACGGTTGGTATTTGCAGTATTCCATCGTATATTCACCCTTTCCCTGGGGGGTTAAAAACAGTCAAAAGTGAGGGTGACAAACGTGTGTTTACAGCAGTGAAAGAACTGCTCTAAACAATGAAATCGTAGAACAACCCCAAATAATCATTTACAGTGAAGTATAGGAACCCCACCCACATGTACCAGATACAGCCCCGTACAAACAGCGTCTGAACACGGTTTCTCTGGCTCAAGACTGCCAGACCCCCTGGAGCTCCCATCTCCAGCATTCTGCTCAAGAACTGGGGTTTTTCACAGTCAGGGTGTTGCCAACACCCTGGGACACCAGTGCTCGCCCGTCACGAGCTGTGGAACAGCAAATTTCACCCGACCCGATTCAGATGTGTTTGGTGAGCGTGTAACTCCAGGTGCATCCAAGATAAAACAGGACACCTTCATAGCTGCTGGCAAAAACCCATCTCTTCCACCAGCAGAGCTCTGTAATGTGTGGGCTGTGCCTCAGCTCCTCCAGCCTGGGAATTCAATACCTTCACTCACACTGATCACTCTGTAGTTCTGATTCTAAATCACTTCACTCCTCAAAGCATGGAATGCTTTTTTGGCCAGAAATGACACAGCTATTAGTAGCCATGGGAATTAAAAAGCAGCTGAAGTCAAAACTCTACTGTTATTTTCTTATAGTTTGGTTTTTATCACTTTGACCGCTGCATGCGCTACGTAGGCCAGGAGGACACAAATTAGCAGATGTGATTTACAGAAATAAATGTTTTCTGGCAAAAACCACTCAGGGCCCTGACTTACCTCTGTGCATGACCGCAGCTCTGTGGCATAGCCAAACATGTTGTTCAGAGGCACCTGCAATCCAAGGATACTATTCTTGTAAAAGCAAGGGATTTTCTGTCAGCTCTAGGTTATCATCCAGTTAATTACAATGTGGAGTCAGGAAAATCTGATGCACTTTGTAAAGGGTGCTCATCAAATTATTTTTGCCAAGTACCTCTTATATCAACTAATTTGTATCCAGGTGTTCTCAGCAGGAAATCCAAAAATCTCAGGGTGTGAATGCACCAGCTACTGGGATATCCCAAGTTCAGGAATCTGCATCACCCAGAAAGAGATCCCAGCATTTGAAGTATCTCAAGATGGCAACTCTAAAGACAACTCAGGAAGCTGAAGTGACACAGCCTGTCACTAGCTAAGGCCCTGCTGAGAGGATTGTGCCCAACACCCGCTATCAAATGTACACTTTTATGTGGCCTCATGTGGGAATAAAGACATTTTTAGAAGGGACACAGAAGAAGGAACACTGAAGACAAGTCACCTGTATCTATCTGCAATTATTACAGTTAATGTGGGAAACATTATCAGAAGTGGCTGAGGAATCCTGGGGTCAGTTCTGGGCCCCTCATTCCCAGCAGGACCTTGAGGGGCTGGAGCGTGGCCAGAGAAGGGCAACGGAGCTGGGGAAGGGGCTGGAGCACAAGGGTGCTGAGGAGCGGCTGAGGGACCTGGGCTTGTTCAGCCTGGAGCAAAGGAGGCTGAGGGGAGACCTTCTGGCTCTGACAGCTCCTGACAGGAGGCTGGAGCCAGGGGGGTCGGGCTCTGCTCCCAAGGGAAAAGGGACAGGACAAGAGGAACTGGCCTCAAGTTGCCCCAGGGGAGGTTTAGGTTGGAGCTGAGGAACAATTTCTTCCCCTTGAGGGTTGTCCAGGGCTGTCCCAGGCTAGGGGTGGAGTCCCCGTGACCCCTGGAGGGGTTTCCAAGCCGTGGAGCTGTGGTGCTGAGGGACAGGGGTCAGTGGTGCCCTGGCAGTGCTGGGGGAACAGTTGGACTTGATGCTCTGAAAGGTTTCTGCCAACTGAAACGATTCTGTGAAAGTCTGTGTGATTTTAGGTTGGCAAGTTGGCTTCTGCGGGGCAGGAGAGATTGATAGTAAGTTAACTGACACTGCACAATACACTGCTAAAAGTTGTTACATTTACCCACTGACAAATGAACATTGTGTTCATCCACTGAAAATCCCAGCTAGGAGTTTACACTTGTTGGTCAACAGGTAAAGCAGTAACGGAGAGGAAAGGCAAGGTAGGAAAAAGGTCAGGAGCCAGTGAACAGCACAAACCTCAGCGTAGAGAGTGAAGAAACCCTCCATGCCGTCCTGTCCCGTGATCACTCCGTGCCGGCGATTGATCCCAGCTATCACTACTCCCTGGAATTCGGTGGGGGCCATCACCTCCACGGCCATGATGGGCTCCAGGAGTCGCACAGAGGCGTTCTCCATAGCTGGAGACAAAAAAAGCCCTCTACTAGATCATCAAACATCCAAGAATGAGCCTGGTGTAACTCAAGACACGTCTACGCATAGCAAAGAAGGGTTAACACAAAGTGTTTCTTATACCAATGGGGGGCAAAAATAATGGACTACGTGGAATTCCAGCTCCCCTGCCTTTTATTCCTGAGCCTGTAATTCTGGGAGGCACAGTTTGATAAAACACACTTCAGCTGTTTGTAAGGATGGAGCCGTTGGTGTTTCGTTACTCTATGGAAACAGGATTTCCCTCACAGAAATAAAAGAAGTGTTGTGCCTCCCTCAAAACGCCTATTAACTCTTGCACATAATCTGCTCTGCACAACTTTAGATGCACATCTGGATACAGCAGGCACCAAACCAACCTATAGAAAGGAGGTTGTTATACTGAGCTGCAACAAAAAAGCAGCAGCAGGACTGTGGGTGCAAACACCTTGCTTTATACCTTGCTTCAGGGCTCCTTCTCCTGCTCGGATGAAAGCGAGTTCGTTGGAGTCCACCATGTGATGTGCCCCGTCCTCCAGGACGAACCGGACTCCGGAGATCCGGTGCCCTGACACGAGGCCTTTCTCACAGGCATCTCGGAATCCCTGGCAAAGAACATCTCCAAGTTAACAGTTTGTAGACCCAAATGAGGCTGAAAATAAGAGCAGCATTAACAAGAGAGAACATCTCAAAGTTAGCAGTTCGTAGACCCAAATCAAGCTGAAAACAAGAGCAGCATTACCAACAGCCTATGCAAGGCATTAAATGTAAAGAACAAAACAACAGTAACAAAAAAGAACCAAACCCAAACCTTTCCCAGTTTTTAACAGCAATCCCGTATCCACACCCTGCACCGTCTTGCTTGGCAAGATGATGTAAGAAAGAACAGTGGGGAAAGACTTTTCACTCCTGAGCGTTTGGAAGTGTTGTACTATCACTCTGTGACACCTCCCTTTGATGCTGGCATTTTTTGAAATAGAAATAATGTTTTGGTTTTGTTTTTAAATAGGAATCACGTAGCAAGCTAAGGACAAGAAAAAGAAATGGGACAAGAAAAAGAAACGTCCTCAGGATTTTTCTCCGTGCCGGGAGCATACGATCAAAACCCGACAGAACGCTCCGTGTGGAAAGAACAACTCTGTAACCACCCGACTGAAGAACAGGATTCTTTGCAGACCGAGCGCTTTTCCCAGGATTTGGCAAAACCCTTTCAGTGTTGCATCACAGAGGAATGAAAGGATTATTTTAAGTTGATTCAGTATTACAGGAATTCAAAGATCACTGTAGGGACTACTTAAAGTAGTCTGTGATAAATTACACAGTTAGAGAGAGATGGACACAGAGGAAGCCCCCAGAAGAGATGAAAAAGGAAGAATATTGGTAATTCATGCAGGAAATCTACTTTAATTGCGGCTTCCTACAGAAGGGGACTCAGAGGAGTCACAAAAAAGCGCCCTATTTCGGGGTCAGAGCTGAGAATCGCGTGGCCACAATCAAAAGCAGAAGAGGGGCCTTAAGAAGCAGACAGGACAGAAGGAGGCTTGTTTGCCTGTCAGAAAGCAAAGCCAAGCCTCGGTGCTGCTGCGGGAGCAGTGAGAACACGCCACCAAAGCAAACAAACGGCAGCTTCTAAAGTCAGCGGAAAACCGAGGAATGAAAGGTATTAAGCAAAGCCACACAAATTTGGTTCTGTTTCCACTGAAGAAATGGGATGGCCTGGTTTGAGTGAGAACTAATTCTGTTCAGTGATTTTTCTCCCCAGCTCAGCTCTTCTCCCCTGCCCTGGCTGCAGGCAGCAGCAGTTGGCACAGGCAGTGGCTGCTCCCAGCAGGAGAACCCCCCACGGGCAGAGTCGGTGCCCAGGGGGTGCAGCCTGAGGCCACTGCTGGGGGGACCCCAAACTGCCCAGCCAGGGGTCCCAGCCCAGTTATGGCATACTGGGGATAAAGCTGAGGGGCAGGAGGGGCTCTCCCGGCGTTGCTTGGCTCAGCTCCTCTGCTGGTTTATTCCGAGGGGACTCTGCCCGTTCTGCCTTCGGTCCCAACCTGTGTGTTCCTGAATCCAGCACCAGAACCCAGCCCCTGAGCACAGCTCCCATCTGCTGCTGGACCCAGCCTGGGACTCTCCCAGTGCCTGCTCCACAGCACCAGTGGTGACAATGGCATCATTGCCATCAGGGGATCTGGGTTCAATACTGGTTTTGTACATATTTGTACCTATTCCATTTTATTATTGTTTTGATTTTCATGAAAGTTGTTCCAGTTTCCCTTTCTAATCACTGAGTCTCTCTTCCTCATTCTCTTTCTCTTCTTCTCTGGGGAGGGAGGGGGTTAACAGAGAGCGTCTGTTACAGGTGTAAGGGGCTGCCCTGACCCTAAACCCTGACATGGGAAAAGCCTCTTTTACCCAAGACAAGAAAGTCAAGGTAGATGTGGATGATACAGCAGAAAACAAGAATATACACAGACACAAAACGCTCTGTACCTTTTCAACAGCAGGCACGAATTGCTTTGGAATGTTTGTGCCAACGGTTCTGTCTTCAAACTCCACCTTTGTGTAGTCCTCAGGATCCAGAGGCTCCAGGACACCTATAACTTTGCCATACTGGCCAGCTCCACCTGTCTGCTTCTTGTGTGTATATTCAAACCTAAGGGCAAACAAAACCACCCAAAATACCACGTTACTCATTACACCGACCGAGCTCTGTGCCCAAGCTTCTATGGAAAAAAAAAATAAATCCTGCTCTGCGTTTTGCTTTATTCTGTTTGGTTCCCAAGATGGCTCAATACCATGGCAGCAGCTGAAACTACAGAGCAGGGTACTTAACGTCCCACAATTCTTCATCTCATGAATGGGAAGCTGAGGATTCACGGTGAGTTAAATCCCTCAACAAACAACTGCAAAAGCAAGGTGCTTCTGTGTGTGTGGCAAAGGATGCTGAGAACACCTGCTTTACCTTTGGGCTTGTGCCGTTTGTTGACAGGGTAATGTGGGATTTTTGCTGTTTCTGCACATACCTACACTTTAAAGCCACAAGGTGCTTCGTTGATAACTACAGACACCGAACAAGAGGATAATCAGGGAGAAAACATGCAAAATATGAACTTAAAATACTTTATAACCAAAACTGAAAGGATCATAAAAGCACAGACTGGTTTGGGTGGGGAGGGACCTTAAAAGTCACCCAGTCCAACCCCCTGCAGGGAGCAGGGCCATCTGCAGCTAGAGCAGGGTGCTCAGAGCCCCGGGCAACCTCCCCTGCAATGGTGCCAGGGATGGGGCAGCCACCACCTCTCTGGGCAGCCTGGCACAGCCTCTCCCCACCCTCAGCACCAACAATTTCTCCTTCTCTCCAGTCTGAATCTCCTTCTTTTAGTTTAAACCCATTACCCCTTGTCCTGTCCCAACAGATCCTGCTCAGCAGTCTGTCCCCATCTCTCTGACAGGCTCCTCACAGTACCAGGTCACAAGTACTGTTTTTATTCAATCCAATTAAGCAACCGCGCCTTGTAGCAGTTTCAAATTTCGACTAATTAACAACTATCAATTAGTTAAGGCTGGGGACGAGACACGGCGAGGACAACCCGGGAGCACCCAGGGCCAGGCAGCTCCGGGCGAGGAGGGAGGATCCGGAGCCAGCCCCGCTCCGCCCCGGGCCAGGCGGCTTCCTGCTGGAGGAGGAAGAAGAAGAAGCGGCTTCCCCGCCGCCATGGAGCTGCCGCCGGACCGGTTCCCCGCCAGCCGCGCCGCCGCCTTGGCCGCCGCCTTCGCCTGCTACCGGCGGGGGGGCCCCGGGCGCGGCCTGGCGCTGCGGGCAGTGCGCCGAGCGGGCTGCCAGGTGAGGCGGGGCGGGCCCGGGGGAGCCGCCGGCCGGGGTCCTGCTGCCCGAACGGGTCTGTGGGCTGCCTGCGCGGTGTGGTCTCCGCGGGTCAGGCTGGCTGTGGATGGAAGGGACCTTCCCGAGCACGGAGCCCAACCGCCCACGCAGCGCCTGCCCGGGCACTGCTGGCCCACGGCCCTCAGCACCACAGCTCCACGGCTTGGGAATCCCTCCAGGGGTCACGGGGACTCCACCCTTGCCTTGGGCAGCCTGGCACAGCCCTGGGGAACCCTCCAGGGGAAGAAATTGTTCCTCAGCTCCAACCTAAACCTCCCCTGGGGAAACCCAAGGCCGGTTCCTCTTGTCCTGTCCCTTGATCCTTGGGAGCAGAGCCCGACCCCCCTGGCTCCAGGCTCCTGTCAGGAGCTGTCAGAGCCAGAAGGTCTCCCCTCAGCCTCCTTCTCTCCAGGCTGAACAAGCCCAGGGCCCTCAGCTCCTCCCATGTGGGTTCACTGGGGTGGCTCAGTGGGGACCAAAGCCTTGGTTGAACACCTTGGCCACGGTGCAGGGCTCAGCTCCTGCAGCACTGTTAGCACAGGTAAGAACACAGGGTGTGTTTGGCAGGGCAGACCCGCCCTGCTGTTACCGAACAACCCACGGGTGACTGTCAGCAGCAGGACTTGTCCTCCGTCTGTGGCAAGACCAAAACGTGTGTGGGCACACGGGGCTTGCACCACGTGCAGGGAGCAGCGGGTGGACAGAGCCTTGCTCTGAGGAGGGCATGGAGGGGCTGGGGTGTGTGCAAAGAGGATTCCTAACACATGCAAGAACAGGGGTTATAGCAAAACTCACCCGCTTGGTGAAGCCATTATTGGAGATATCAGAAAAAAAATTATATATAACAAAATACAATTCCTAATGAAGTGCAAAACAGACTTAATATAGGGAACCCAATTAAAACTTCTACCTCAGCATCTAATCAAGAAAATACAGCAATCCTTACTAGAGTACTTTCCAGAATAAGTCAACATTTTCCTTAATAAACGTTCCTAATCTTTTCCTTACTTAGAACATCGCTGACGTGGGGCATAAGTACCAGCTGGAACTGGTGTTGGAAGATGTCCTCGACAAAGTGAGTTCAGATTTATTGAATATACTCTGTGGGAAGTTGCCACCACTGAAGTGTCATAAAAAGCCATCATTTTATGCTGATCTCGGCTGAGGCCGGAGGACACTCCGGTTAATCTTTGGTATCAAGTTTTTAGATATTTTCTCTACTGCCAATCAGGCAAAAAATGGCTCAATTTTACTAAAGAGAACCCAACATAAAAGCCCTGAACATCTTGTACCTACCACTGTGACACAAGGAAACACTTGAGGGATGACAAGGACTTTTCAGTGCCCACACAGTTTCAAACTGAAGTTAACTTGAAGCCTTTACTTCAAGGGAGCAGCACAAGTGACAGCCCACAACAGCACCACAACCACTGCCCTTTATCCTGCAGAGAGCAAGCTGCCCTTCTAGGAGAGTCACAGGAAGGATGGGAATTTAACATGAAAGAAACACAATTTAACCTTGTCTTAAAGAAAAACAGATCTGTATGGGATTCGTGGGCTCTCCGTGGCGTTTGTGGGCTCTCTATGTGACTCAGAAATTAGCAACTACATAAAGAAAAAATAAAAAAGCCTTTTAGAAGTGCAAATGACCCATGTTATACTTGTATTTAACCAACTAGTAATGCCTGTAATTAACTCTGTAACAGGACAGGACTGTTAACTGCACTGCTGAGGTACTTTATCATCTGGGCAACACAAACATTGCTCCAGACGTGCAATTCACACTCGAAGGAGAGCTTAAGAACTCCTGTGAAGCTGATACCAGATTCTACAATCGAATCAAGAGCCAGGAAAAAGAGCTGGAGGCAGAAAACATCCCAGGTACAAAGCAGGGGCTTGGGTGAGAAGGAAGGTTTTGAGGCAATCTCATTTAAGGGGACTGGGAGGAGAACCCAGTGGTGATGTCACAGCCCTTCCAAGATCTGTGACCCAGCAAGGGAGAGACTTTAACACCTCCCATCAGGTGGTAAAGGTTCTGTTAGTGGCTGCAACTCCGTGGATCTTATTTCATGTACGTTGGTGGTTTTGTTTGCCAGACAGCCATGGGAACGTGTCCCCAGAAATGAAGCCCATCTGGCTGCTTGGGTGGGTCGCCTCCGGCTACGTGGTATGGCAGAACTCAACAGAAGACACTAAGTTCCAACTTGCCCAAATTAAACGTGTGAAGCAAGTGGTAAGTTACCATCTTGGACCTGCTGGAGCAGGCCCAGAGGAGCCCCAGCAATGCTGGGAGGGCTGGAACCCCTCTGCTGGGAGCCAGGCTGGGAGAGCTGGGGGGGTTAAGCCTGGAGAAGAGAAGGCTCCAGGGAGACCTTCTGGTGGCCTTTCAGGACTTCAAGGGGCCTGTCAGAAAGATGGGGACAGACCTTTGATCAGGATCTGTTGGGACAGGACAAGGGGTGATGGTGTAAACTAAAAGGAGGAGATTTAGACAGGAGAGAAGGAAGAAATTGTTGCTGCTGAGGGTGGTGAGAGCCTGGCCCAGGCTGCCCAGAGAGGTGGTGGCTACCTCACCATAGCTATTAAGATTAATTTGGTTTAATTAATGAATTGTTGATAGCTGCTGCTGTCAGCAGGCCTTGCGGACTTCTTGCCTGCAACAGGATTCACTGAGAAAGGAACTTGCTTTGGGAAAAATTATTATCAGAGCAGAGGTCTCAGGGGTGTTTTTAAATGAACAGAGTTCAGTAAATTCTCCCAGTGCTTCTCTGTTCTACTTAGAGAGAATATACTGTGAATTAAGAACTCCTAAAAGGATGGTCAGCTTTAAATTCAAGGAGGTCTAGTTAGGATAAAGAAGCAGGACTTGATATTTAGCAACCCCAATATATCAGGAGTCTTCAGAAGAGGCTTTCAGAGCTCAAATGCTTTGCCAGTGAATTCCCATGAAGTTCTGGATATGAAGGGAAAGCAGAAACTCATCCCAGGAGCACGGTTTGTGAGCGCTTTGCTCCCTCTGATGGCTGCCTGAAAGCAGTTCACCAGCGACACTTTAAAACCTTCTTTAGCAAACCAGCTGAATTTCAACCTTCTTTTAGCAAACCAGCTGAATTTCAACCTTTCTTTTAGCAAACCAGCTGAATTTCAACCCTTCTTTTAGCAAACCATCTGAATTCAAGGAAAAGGCAGACAGAAGACTATTAAAGTAAACCAGCTACTATCTCTCTTTAGTAATATTTGCTCCTTTTCCCTCAGAACAGATACATAAAAGAGTCTGTTCCAAAGGCCAGTGTATATTCTGTCACTCACACAATCACTGGTAACTGTTACTGGAGGGCCTCTGGAGTTCCCTCCAGATTTTATCCTACTGACAGTTATATTTAGGATTATTTGGGCTAAACTGACACTTTATAAAATCTGGTGTTCCCTTCCCAACTGAGTTCCTGAAGTTGAGCTCTATCTGGCTTCTTTAAGGGAGGAATTAGCATGGCTTTAAGTTTCACGGTCTCAAAAATGTCATTTTGGAGTTCACTGAAATACAAAAGAGTATCTTTTTGTTTTGTTAAAGTGACTAAGCTCCATCTGCTTTATTTGTCAGCACGAGCTGCCCATTTCATCCGAAATATAATAGCAGAGAGTTTTTTATGGTAACCAAAGAGAATTAATTCACTTCTTTGAAGGTGGGGGGAAGCCCCAAGTTCACCCCTTTTCATCTTGTCTTTCCAGAAGAGAAGCGATGACTATCTTGAATTTGACTATGTGATTCTACTTCATGAAATGGTGTCCCAGGTAAAAAGGATTTATTTCTAAAAAGCCTTTTTTTTTTGTTTGTTTTAAGGCTTCCAACTGTGTAACCTCTCAACTCAGACAAAGAGGTGGTCACAGACCCGATGCCTACAGGTCTGTCAGCTTACAGGGTGAGATCAGGGCCATGGTCACCCATAACTGTGATTTCCAGCTATTTCTGGGCCTTTTTGGGAAGGGCAGAGGTTCAATATCCTGGTCATTCACAGCTCTCTCCTCTGGGGAGAGAACAGGCCAGGGGTGAAGGGAAGAAGCAGCTGCCAGGATGCTGGACTGCTTCATGGCATTCCAGCTGGGGCTGCAGAGAGCTTCCACACCAGAGGGCAGCAGTGGTGGACCAGTATACAGGGGCATCCTCTACCCCAGTAGCTCTCAGAAGCAGAGAAACTTTAGTACCCAGAAAAGTATTTAAATTGTGTTATTCTCCATCCCAATTCTGCCATCTGAGCAAGTGAACAATAGAAATTTTCCAAGAGAAGCACTCGATTGCCCAACCTCTTGTAAAACATTCACTGCTCACAGAGATCTCACCTACTTCCAGCTCCACTGCTTCCTACCCCACTGCACCCTCAGCTAAAACTTGCCTAGATGAAAGAAAAACGTGGTTGTAGCAGCATGGAGCATGACACAGGCTGAAAAAAAAAGCTTGCAGGAGGAGTTCAGCTGCTGGGAGAGGTGACAGAGAACTGTGTGCCCTAGCACACACCCTGCATGGCTACCGGTGCTTGATCCACCTCCCCTCAGCCCGGGTAGGGCTGTATTCCAGCAGACAGCTCCCATTCACATCCTTCTCCCTTCCTACAGCTTGGTTTTCTCCCCACAGGAGATCATTCCCTGGCAAATGAAGGTGCTGTGGCACCCAGAGCGTGGGGTTCAGGTAACAGGGGACAGCCGAGAGCCACGGCACACGCTGGAGTGACGGAGCGGCCGCGAGGCGAGCGGCGCAAGCGCAACCATCGGCCGGGGAAGGGAGGGCAGGGCGATCACGGTACGGAGGAGCGAGTCCTTCCTCAGTTAAACCTTTCCTGGACATTATGCTTTGATCTGCTAAGCCATGTTTTTCTGCTGTGTAATCAAGTTCTGCATCAAAATGTAGTAAACCTGCCTCTGTTGCCAGAGGGGATACTCACTGCACGGGCGCGGAGATGTTCTCCCTGAAGGCGACTTTTGGCTTTCCCATGGTGCAAGGGCAACCGTATTCTCGTTCCATGCGCTGCAGAAACAAACAGCAGAATGAAATACAGGGGTGTTCCTTTGGAACTGTACATTGGAGATTAATTTATTGAGGTTTTTATTATTCTTTCTGAAATGAGAAACTTAATTGGGGTGAACCAGTTTTTTGGTTTGGGGTCAGATTGATTGTGGGGGTGTTGCTGGGGGGTTTTTGGTTGATACTTCTTTTAGTGTTACCAATTATTCACTGTCAGCCTTGTTTAGGGGCTATAGGGAAAGGGAACAGCATCAATTATTTTATTCAAGTTTAAGTTTTCCAAGTCAAAAATCCATCTTCATTCTGTCCATAAGTCACAGACATCTATTGTGGAATAAAATAAAGTATAGACATCAGCTTGAAAGACACAAATAAATCACTTTAAGCCACTATTCCCTCCTCCCACTTGATCTCTTTTTATGGAGTGATATTAAAAAAGAAAACACATTTAAGAATGATACATTTAAAAAACATCCTGTAAACCTGACATCAGCTTGGGCACTCGATTACAAAATCGCACGATTTTGGTTTCAGCCAGAGAGGAATTGAGAATTGTTGGTTGGGGAGAAGAGTCAAAAGCAGATTCTATGGAATTCCCTTTCCAAATTACCTGGGCATAGATTTCCAAGTGCAGTTCCCCCATTCCTGAAACAATGGTCTCTTTGCTCTCCTCATCAAAATGGGTTCTGAACGTGGGATCTTCTCTTGTAAAGCGGCTCAGGCCTTTTGAAAATTTATCAAAGTCATTCTGAAAAACAATCACACGCACAAGAAAACCTTAACTCAACAGCCAGGGTCCCACAATAGAAAGGCCTCAAATTTGCCCATCAACTGGTGAGCACTTCTGCTCTCACGAGGTGGTTTTCTGTAGCACAGCAGATGTTTTAAACTGTATTTATCCCTCGGGTTACTTCAAGTGCATGCTTACCCAGGTCAAAGACATACATCTTTATGGCTAGGAGATACCATCTAATGCAGTCACTGGCCAAGGGATCTGAATGATGTGTTCTTATCTATACACAGCACGGTTTAAAACAACTCATTTTATTCTGCAGTTCTGTATTTACCTGCTGACCCACCTAAAATACTAAAAACAGCAGAGGAAGGGTAACTCAAGTCAGAAAGGTTGATTTACAGACACCTACCTTGTTGGAAGGCTTCATAGCTACTGAAACGACAGGATCAGGGATGTGAATTGATTCCTGCAATGACCATAAAGGAAGAGATCATACAATCGAGTCCTGCTACATCTGGGGATGTCATTCCTCCAGAACAGTTTGGTCATAAGAACTCAGTATTTCCCACATTGTTTCCTAGGTGTGAGTTGACTTCTGGATTTCACACTAGTTACAAAACTATCTGATTTTGTAAATATATATATAAAATGTGTGAATATATATATATAAATAAACCTGATGTATTTAAATCCATATACAAACACATAGCTTAATACTTCGGGGTATCAGCATCTCCTTCTGAGAGCCCAGAACAGTTTGCCAACACTGAAGCAATTTCAGCGTCAAGCGTTCTCTTGCACACACCTTCTGTACGTTCAAGCTCCTTGAGGTGTAACAAGTAACGACCAGAAATATTTGCAGTTGCACATACAGCAAAAACCATTTCCAGAGAGCAACTGCCACAAAACCAGGGTGAACTGCAGGGTGTGTGTGAGGCAGGCAGCTGACAAGGTGCACTCACCATGGAAATGTCCGTACTGGTTTTATCGGTGAACGTGTCCCCGCTGGCACAGTCAATGCCAAACAGCGCGCAGATGTCTCCTGCATAAACCTCAGTCACATCCTTAGGAAAGAAAAGTTTACTCCGTAAGATATTGAAGGATATATTAGAGACTGCATCTGCTTTTGAGAAGACAGAGAAATACCATGTTTAAAAATCTGAAGGTAAACTCCTTTGAAAACCCCAGCTTTGACAAAATGCTTTCTAAATCTTCTCCCTTTATTCAAAGCATAGGTGTTGACCTACTGGAAAGGACACCTCCATGGAGAAGGACCTTGGAGTCCTGGTGGACAATAAGTTACCCATGGGACAGCAACAGGCCCTCATGGCCAAGGCCAATGGTCTCCTGGGGTGCATAAAAAAAAAACATGTCCAGAAGGTTGAGGGAGGTTCTCCTCCCCCTCTACTCTGCTCTGGTGAGACCACAGCTGGAGTGGTGTGTCCAGTTCTGGGCTCCCCAGTTCAAGAGGGACAGGGAAATACTGGAGAGAGTCCAACGGAGGCTATGAGAATGCTGAAGGGACTGGAACATCTCTCTGAGGAGGGAAGGCTGAGAGCCCTGGGGCTGTTCAGCCTGGAGAAGAGAAGCCTGAGAGGAGAGCTGAGCAATGGTTACAAATATCTGCAGGCTGAGTGTCAAGTAGAAGGGGCCAGGCTCTTTTCAGTGCTGCCCTGTGATAGGACAAGAGGTGATGGTCACAAGCTGAAACACAGCAAGTTCCACCTCAACATGAGGAGAAACTTCTTCCCTGTGAGAGGGACAGAGCCTGGCCCAGGCTGCCCAGAGAGGCTGTGGAGACTTTCCAACCCCCCTGGCTCTGTTCTTGTGTGGGCTGCCCTGGATGACCCTGCTCTGGCAGGGGGGTTGGACTCCATGATCTCCAGAGGTCCCTTCCAGCCCCCACCATTCTATGATTCTACGATTCTTCCACTTCAGTGGAAATAATATGCCAGAGATAGTTCCAGTTTCTCTGTTAACTGCTATAGGCAAGAAAGAATGAACAACAAGAGCAGAAATTTGATGTACTGCATCATTCAGAGACAGCTGAAAAGCAAAAGGCTTGTTTAGAGCAGCTCCAAAGACAACCCGTGTGGATTGGAGCTCTTGCCCTCACCTCCATGTTGTCCGAGTGCATCCGGACGAGCCTTTGTACACGCACCCTCTTCCCAGTCCTGGTGTTGTAGATATAATCTGATTTCTTCAGCATCCCCTGGTAAACTCGAATGTAGGTTAACTGCCCAAATCTCCCAGCCTGGAAAAGGAACACAGTAAAAATCAGATAGAATCATTCTGGGAGTCAAGAGCAATTTGAAGCATCATCTGCACTGACTGACTAAATCTGTGTTGAATTTACACCCTAGACATGTATATGAAACTTTTTAACAGAGTCTCAGCTTGCACTTGGCTCTGGAATGGAACTTGGCATCTCCTGGCAGTTTTCTTCACCCTTTTCACCAACCCAGCAGAGCCAGATGTTAACCAGCAATCTGAGCAACCACCTTCCATATGAAATCTGAGCAAACAATTTGTTTGGTTAAAACTGCATTCTGTTCCTCTCTGACTCCATATTCCACTGTTTTCCATCCCAGACAAAACCAGGATATTCTTCTGAATGTATCTGAAATCAGCAAATAAACCTCCCAGGTTTTAACTAAGAAACTCGTGAATAATTTGAGGCACATAACCCATTTTAAAACTTCCAAATTTGGCAGTTTGGTACATTTGGGGATTTTATGGTTGAAACCTTTTTTTTTTTTTTCCTAAAAGAAGTTCAATTTAAATTGAATTTAAACATAAAGTGATATTAAAGCTTGTTCTGCCTAAGTTTTGGTAGTACCATCTGTTTAGCCTCGCTCTGTTTCCTACTCAAATCAGAAATACTGAATCTGGGCACCTTCCATGCTCCTTCAGGGTGAGCAAAATGCCAGTACAGGTTTTGCTCTGCAGGGGTCAGATAGTGGTAGCATGGAAAACTTGCAAGCAAGGGAGTAAAGTCACTGGGTGCTGTTCTGGGTGTCCATTCTCTAGGAAATTTCCATTTAGCATTACCATATGACCACATGAAAAAAGCCATCAAAGGCTTTCCCACTGGTATCTCAGTGCAGGCAGGACGTGGACACCAAGAAGTGGCCTACTTCTGTACCCTCAGAGAGGAGACCAGTTAACAGCTTACCTCCAGTTTGAAAGCCAGGCCTATAAAAGACTGGGAATCGTCTCGAGCAGAGTTCAGTAGGAGCTTGTTTTTTTCTTCAGAATCCCTTAGAAAGAGGGATGGAGAGGGAGTTAATTTTATGAAGCAAACAAGTCAGCCTCCTCTAAACATGAGCCCAACCTTAGGATGTCCCAAGGACCAGCAGCTTCACAGGTCTGGAACTGAGATTTTAAGAGGGTCACGTATGTAGCTCCCACATGCTCAGAAAGCACCTCAGAAACCACAGCAGATCCCCCAAAGTCAAACTATGACTAATATCACTAGTCCCTTGTATCATCCAACCAGTCTGCCATGAAAGCAATTAAACATACACTATTATTTATTTGATTATGGGGGTTCTACTAGATGACCTTCAAAGGTCTCTTCCAACCCAAACCATTCTATGATTCTACACTCAGACACATCTCATAAGCAAGTCTGGTTTTAGAGTGAAGGGACACTGCAGTAATCCTTCTAACTGTGCTCGTGAGCCAGGTGACAAGTTTTAGTCTGTCCTAGCAGGCAGATCTAAGAGGCAGGGAGAGGCACAGCAGCAGTGAGGACTCCAGGAGTCAGGTAACCACTGGGAGAAAACATCATAAACTGTATTTATTAGCATAATTTCTATTTAGCTATCATTATATTGTCTGAACAACCCAGACACTTAAAGAAGACCCGACATCCACTCCTAAGCCATGACTGGAATGTTAAGGGCTATTTACAAACCAGAACCCAGGAGGTTCCAGCTGATCAGGAGGAGAAAGTTCTTTGGTGTGAGGGTGTGGGAGGCTGTGCCAGGCTGCCCAGAGAGGCTGTGGAGTCTCCTTGTCTGGAGAGATTCCCACCCCGGCTGGACCCTGCGCTGCTGGGCCCCTGCTCTGGGTGCCCCTGCTGGATGGAGCAGGGGGTGGCACCAGAGCAGCTCCAGAGGGCCCTGCCAACCCCAGCCATGCTGGGATTCTGGGATTTACTGGTTCTGACATAGGGTTTCATGCTTCTTAATTATGAAGGCACATCCACTTCAACGAACATATCCAGAGAATAAAACGTAGTTTCCACGTTTCATATCTGCTCTCTCCTCTCCCGTAAGCATGGTTTGAAAGGTTGCCTTTAATCTCTAAAGAATTATCTCACCAGATAATAATTTTTCAAATTTAACATGGAATGTGTGTTAAAAATTCCAGTGTAAACAACAATCCTTAAAACAAGAGATGAGCTGCCCTCATTTTCAGAGTTAAAAAGGTGCAAAATTCTGGTGCTACTACTTAATACGAACAGTAAACAATCGTGCAAGCTTTTTCCTGCTCCATGTTACATCAGTTTGAAACCCAATTCCAAGAGCACTCCGTATGGTCAGGAAGGTACTTACTCCTGGTTCAGAATGGCATAGTTCTCCACCTCTGCAGGGTTGGGGAGATATTCCAGGACAGCATCCAGCAGCGGCTGCACTCCTTTGTTCTTTAAGGCGCTTCCCACCAGGACTGGGGTAAAGGATTTCTTCAGTGTTGCTCTTCTGATGGCAAGCTGAAAAATATCAGTAAGTTAACTCTCCTCCTGCAACAGCTTCAGGAGCCTGGTGCAGCAGTTGAGGTTCCCTTTCTTTGCTGGTCATCTCTGCTCCCAGAGTAAAGCAGCAGCTCCCACACAGTCTCCTATACAACTCCCTACACAACAGCTTCCCATAAAACTTGCTCACCAGAATTCTATGGAAGGGTGAGATTTTTATTCCCCACCCCTGCCATCACCTTAAATTCAAATTAAAAATGAAAATGCTCAAGATAAATACAGTGATAGCCCCAAAATACTCAGAAAATGTTTCTTGATTCTCTGCTGGTAAAGTCATGATTCTTCATTTGTGTTTTAGATGTCAGGTTCCCCCTGTTTAGTCACGATACGCGTTCAAGTTTGTGAAAGTAAGAAGAGATACTTCAAAAGATCATTAAAGTATGGAAAACTCTTCTGCAAGAGGAAGTCAGGCAGGGAAGGAATATCTGGGTAAGTGCCACGCTTACAGTGCAAGAGAACCGCACCGCACGGTGACCTCGTGCTTCTTCAGGGCTCCCCACCCAAGCAGCACACACGAACAGCTCCCGTGACAGCCATCGCAGCTGTCTTCCAAAAAGGTGGGCAGAAGCCATCTGCCCCTCTCCCCCAGCCTGCAATTAATTTCTGAAGCCAAGGTTCCTGCAATTAATTACTGAAGCCACCTCAGTGCCACTTCTCTCTGCCACTACAGGACGCTATCTCCCTAGGCTTACTGAAGCCCTCATGTCAGCCAAAGGAGCTCCTGTCTTCTCTGATGAGCTAAAAGAAATGAGTTCTCTGTGACAGCAAGATATTTAAACCATGTCATCTCATCTGGGAGTTATGTAGAGTACCCAAAGACAGACAGTTAAGCTGTCTTCATAATTAACAGCAAAATACGTGGTTCCTTAAATCTGTCGATGGAACGACTTCACAAAGATAACACAAGGAAAGAAAGAAAACTAAAAAATCAGCAGTTCTGTTCATCTAGCCCATGTCTGTTCATAGAATCATGGGGGGTTGGAAGGGACCTCTGGAGATCATGGAGTCCAACCCCCCTGCCAGAGCAGGGGCATCCAGGGCAGCCCACACAGGAACAGATCCAGGGGGGGCTGGAAAGTCTCCAGAGAAGGAGACTCCACAGCCTCTCTGGGCAGCCTGGGCCAGGCTCTGTCCCTCTCACAGGGAAGAAGTTTCTCCTCATGTTGAGGTGGAACTTGCTGTGTTTCAGCTTGTGACCATCACCTCTTGTCCCATCCCAGGGCACCACTGAAAAGAGCCTGGCCCCTGCTGCTTGCCCCCCACCCTGCAGAGATTTGTCAACATTGCTCAGCTCCCCTCTCAGGCTTCTCTTCTCCAGGCTGAACAGCCCCAGGGCTCTCAGCCTTTCCTCCTCAGAGAGATGTTCCAGTCCCTTCAGCATCCTCGTAGCCTCCGTTGGACCCTCTCCAGTATTTCCCTGTCCCTGTTCTCATCTTCCAGAGAGCTGATGCCTGCTGGTTTTATTTGTCCACATGGTTTTAAATGAAGCAACCCGAGCTCAATTTATCCTCATGAACCATCACCTTGGAGTGGGGAACAAACAAAACCACAACAATTTTATTTTCACATCAAGATTGTCACCGAGTGCCCCGCTGGGTACCTGGGACACATCGGTTCCTGGAGCGCAGCGTTGTGAAGAGCAGCAAATGAGGTGATGTTTAAAGAGCTGATCTCCAGCAAACCTCACATGCTGTAACTGTGGCATCCAGGAGGGGTATTTAGCATCATTTCCACCAAAAGATAGTTTCAGTGGAAACTTGGCTGCCAGCCACCGAAAGAAAATCCATCTTCAGGGACGTATGAGTACAAATTAATCTGGAGCTGCAATCCTACAGCCGGTAGAGCTGGAATTAATTGGCGTTCCGAAGCGGGAAGCAGAGGCTGCTGAATACACAAATCTATCTTGGTACCAGATCTCCCTCCCAGCAGGAGCTGTCAGAAGGAGCTTCCTACCCCACATCTCTCACCTCTCACAGCAGGACAGCGTATTCACACCGGTTCTGTTCCCTCTGTCCACTCAGGGACAGATCCTTTCAGGTTTCTGTTTTTATCAAGGTGCTTTGTAACAGGAATAGCTCAGGGTTCATAAAATAATGGTTAATTACTGCAATAACTAAATGCCTGGTTAGCAATGAGAGATGGTTGTGTTCTGCTTTCATATAAACCCCTGGTGCTTCTGTCTCAAGCCGAGCTGGGCTACACAGGTTCCTCCATACCCTTCCTAGAGACATTCATCACCTCTAAGTCACAAACACAGCCAAATTAATTTTAAAATCCACCTCCAAGGCCTGTACAAAATTAAAAGCCTTCAAAATTTAGGGGTCAGGAAAATTCAGATCAATAAGCCTTAGCAGGACTTGTGACGTGCACCAGTTTAGAGGGACTAAATATCCCAGCAAACAGAGCTGGAGCCTTCCAGAGGAGCAAGCCCTGCACACCCTGACAGGGCAAGGACTTCTGCCCAGTGCCACCAGGCGTTGCTAAAGGGCCAAAGAGCTGGAACAGGACTTCAATATCAATGGTACCTTTAAAGTAGCAACTGCAGTGGTCCTGGCTGACTGGAACTCTGCTGGCCTAGCAGGCTCCACTCAGGGAAGCAGCTCCTGCTTGTATTGGTTATGTCTCAACCCAGCTTGTCTTCTTCAGCTACCAACTGAAGCACCCAGCTGCAGGCAAGGAGAGGCAGGAGATGGTAGCAAGTTCCACGTTCAGCAGGCTCCAGAGACTGTAACACCACCACTCAAACACAAGCTGTTCCAGCACCAAGAGCAGGTCTCTGAAAATGCACCCTGCCTGCCGGGTCTGCCACTGCAACGGGTTCTTAGACTGGTTTGGGTGGGAAGGGACCTTTCAGGGTCACCCAGTCCAACCCCCTGCAGGGAGCGGGGCCATCTGCAGCTAGAGCAGGGTGCTCAGAGCCCCGGGCAACCTCCCCTGCAATGGTGCCAGGGATGGGGCAGCCACCACCTCTCTGGGCAGCCTGGCACAGGCTCTCACCACCCTGATCGTCAACAATTTCTTCCTTCTTTCCTGTCTAAATCTCCCCTTTTAGTTTCAAACCATCACCTGTCATGACAGGCCCTGTAAAAAGTCTGTCCTCATCTTTCTGACAGGCCCCTTGCAGTACCAAAAGGCCACAAGTACTTTTTTATTCAATCGAATTAAGCAACTGGTCCCTTGTAGCAGTTTCAAACTTTGACTAATTAATAACTATTAACAGTGGGCACCACATCACTGCTCAGGTGAACCTGCAGCACGAGCACGCGGTGATGGCAAACAGCAAGCTGCAGCACACGAAGCCCTGCGCCCAGAGTGCACTAAGGGCAAGAGCCAATCATAGAAATCATTGCACAGGTTGGAAGAGACCTTCCAGATCATGGAGTCCAACTGTTGACTCAGCACTGCCAGGGCACCACTGACCCCTGGCCCTCAGCACCACAGCTCCACGGCTTGGAAACCCCTCCAGGGATCACGGGGACTCCACCCCTGCCCTGGGCAGCCTGGCACAGCCCTGGACAACCCCCAAGGGGAAGGAATTGTTCCTCAGCTCCAACCTAAACCTCCCCATGGGGCAACTTAAGGCAGTTCCCTCTTGTTCCATGAACCATGTTGAGATCAGGCCTGCAAACCACAGAGCCTTCAGCGTGGTTCCCCAACACTACCGCCTGCTGAGACACAAAGCCTGGCATCTGCTGTGTGCCAACAGCTACACGTCACCATCTTGAGTTTCACACGTACCCCACAGGGCTGTGCAGTAAATATGACCCAGCTTAGCACCTCTCCTCCAGGGCTGCGTGTCCTCAGGTTACCTCGATGCTCACGGCACGGCAGCAGCAGGTCCACGTGCAGCACAGGCTCTCTCAGGCTCACGCCAGGGTAACCAAGTGTCTGCACCAGCCCTGGCTACGGTGAACGCCACGGGAACTCAAGAGGCACCATTGCTCGACTACAAACCTGAAAGGGACTGTCATGACACACAACAACCCACTGTGGCACCTCCAGATCACCAAGCCTGACGTGAAAGGGGCTGAAAGCAGGACTGAGCACACGCTGCTCTGCTGTCCAGCCTCCACAGGGGACCTGGCCCTGGAGGCAGCAGGGGCAGGACTTCCCCACAGCCTGTACATCTGCCAAACTGCCAGGAGAACAAAGGACTCCTGGTCTGTGCCCATGTGATGATTTACTTCCATGAGCATCCTTTACGTTGGCATGTCTGCTGTTTGATATCCAAAGTATTTCACAAAATAAATAATGTATCTTCCAAGAAACACAATTCTCTTCTTTGGAAAGCTGTGTTTTGACCTGGATTGTCTTCCTCTGGAACCTCCACACGAAGTCATTCCAGTTCCCCTCTAGCGTGCTGCCATTTTCGCTCAGATGCAAGCAGTGCAAATACAAAGCAAGGCAGGACTTCTCGGGCACAGCACCTCAACAATGAGGTGGCACTAGATGACCTTTAAAGGTCCCTTCCAACCCAAACCATTCTACGATTCTACGAACAACTGACTTACTGTGGGGCATGAAGCAGGTTCGTGGCCATCAAGCTCCAGCACGGGCAAGGCCACAGGACAGCAGAAATGGCCAGATGTACCTTTGAGCCATTTGATGGTCCCTAAAGGGCACGTGCAAGCTCAGACTTCCCAATGCGAGCCAAAAGCCCACATCTGGAACGGGCCCTCGGCCGGGTGTGAAGTGGGAGGACACTGGTGGGAGGTGGCACTCACACCAGGGAACTGAAGCAAACAAAATTTCTTCGAGAGATGTTTTCTTCAGGGAGGATGGGGACACAAAAGAACTACAGGAAGAAGAACCACAGTCAAGTTACCTTTAACTCAGCAGTGGTAGGAATCTTTTCCTCCAGAAAGAGCTCCCCGAGCTGCTCGTCCGAGTTGGCAACACACTCGATCAGCTCCCGACGTTTCTCTGCAGCCTCAGCTCTGAACTCAGCTGGAATTTCATCGTATCGGAGAGTCTGGCTACACACAGAGGAGCAACATCACCTCTCTGAAGCGACACCACGGGAACCAACCCTTCAAGCACTGGTCACTGTCCCGACCAGCCTCAGCAAGAAAAATTCACCAAAGGGTGATAACGCTCAGCCCTAGCACAAGGCACGTCCTCAGCTTCCCAAATAGCTTCCCTACCTCTGAAGAGAAACTACAGCTAGTTCCTCACACACAGACTCCCTCCAGCTATGAAATATATGCACGTTTCAAAACTTACCCAAGTGCCCCATCGAAATATATCGCTTTTTCTTCAATAAGATCGATGACCCCTTTAAAGTTCCCCTCCAGCCCAATTGGAATCTGAACAAAAGCCGCGTTGTGTTTTAACTTGGATCTGAAAAAGTGAGAAAACAGAAATTAATTCAAGGGAAAAAAAGTCGTTTCTACATACACGCTCCAGATGGTCTTTGAACAACATCCCACTCCTACAAAAATGACTGCGTTTTGTTCTTTGGGCCAAAAATCTCCTAATATTGATGAAAACCAACTTGTTGCACGTCCACCCACCCGACTGCCACCCTCCCCATCCCAACAGCGAGCTGCTCTCATGGGAAAGGCAGCCCTGCAAACTGGTTTCAGATTAATTAGTTGGTTACAGGAGTTCCTTCTCCCTTAATGCATATTAATGTGTGTGTCTCACAGATCAAATCAGGCCCAGCGAGACAGCAGGTAAGGAGTGAGCAGGACTGCTGGTAGATGAACCAGAAACTCTCCAACCCTACGGCACCTCCCTCCCGTAAGCTACAGCGTGTTTGCTACCAGCATGTAGGAAAAATAAAGAGGTTGTTTTCAACGTGGCTCCACGTATGGTTCCATCAACAAAATAAATGTCAAACCCTCAACTCTCAGTCGCTGCAAACCTGGGCTGACACTAACGTGTGTTTTTGATGAAGAAATGGAGACTTAGTATAGGGCAGATGAAGATTTAAGCCCAAATTGGTTATTATCCTCCAAACTTCCAACTACAGACCCCAAAAGACAACCCTTTTCATTATTAACCTGCTATGGGAACAGTTCAGAAATACTCCACAACTAATTTTAAATGGTAAATACCTCAGTTGCTGTACTGCTCTGGCTGGACTAGAGCCCTGTCTGTCCAGTTTATTGATGAAGGTTAAAAAGGGCACGCTGTAACGCTTCATCTGCCTGTTCACGGTGATCGTCTGGCACTGAACTCCTCCAACAGCACACAGAACCAGAATAGCTCCATCGAGAACCCTCAAAGATCTCTCCACTTCAATTGTGAAGTCCACGTGTCCTGAATAACAAAAACCCCCACCCCGTTACTCAAAGATGAGAAAAGGTAGTAACAGATTTTCTCATAGTTGCAAAAATGCTTGGATGTGGTGATCTGGAAGGTTTCTTCCAAGCAGGATGATTCTGTGTCTCTAGAAGAGCAAGAGCCAACAGAGTGACTCTCCAGCAATACAGGAAGAGCCCCACAAGCCCAACATGAGGGGCTCACGAAGACAGAGCCGTGTTCTCCGCACGCACGGAGGGAGAGCCCTTACCTGGGGTGTCGATGATGTTGATGTTGGTGTCTTTCCACATGGTGTACGTTGCTGCAGACTGGATCGTGATTCCACGCTGCCGCTCCAGCTCCATCGAATCCATCACAGCTCCAACTCCATCCTTCCCTTTCACCTTAGGAAAAACAAGAAAGGAAAAAAAATTGAGCTTACTAAGAATTCTGCGTGTGCAGGAGTGATGCTTTCTATGCTGAGCATCATTTTTCAGGCAGTGAAGCAAAGCAGACGTGGCAGAATCGCTTATAATTCTTGAACTACAAGCAAGTTTGATTTTTTTATTTGTTTTTTTTTCCAGCTTCATCAGCAATCTCAATGTATTTTTGCTCTCCTGAGGTTCATTCCCAAAAGAGGTTATACCAGAAATCTGCGGGAAATGCTGCTTCACTCTGAATTTAACAAGATAACACATCAGAAGCTACAAATTACACCCCTGACTTCTCTGTTTCTCATAATCATCTTTGACTACAGCAGAAAAACCCATGTATTATCCCTGCTCACTGCAGGGGGGTTGCACTAGATGACCTCTAAAGGTCCTTTCCAACCCAAACATTCTAGGATTCTATGCTTTCACTGGATACTTACTATGGAGATGGATTTGGGAGTACTAAGTCTTGAAATAAGATTTGAAGTGCTCCTGAACAGGGAGAACGCTGCACTGAAGGAGGGATTGCTTTCTATCCCCTTTCCCTCCACTTATTTTTAAAGGTGTACCAGGGAAACCAGCAGATTTTTAGGAGTCCTTCTCCAGCTTGGCCAGAAGAGCCTCACTAGGCCCACCCAGCGTAGCCCCCTCACCCCACACTACACCGTGCAGAAGAACAAGTCGCAGCAGTGTCACGATGTCACCCAGCACGTTTGGCCCATGAGGAACAGCTCTGCTCTGCAGTCCCCTAAAAACCAACCTCATGCATCTGGGCTATCCTGCCCGTATAGAAGAGGATCCGCTCCGTTAACGTCGTCTTCCCCGAGTCTATGTGGGCCGAGATCCCGATGTTGCGGATCCTCTCATTGGGAAGGACGACTGAAGAGCTGTGCCTGCAGGACTTCAGGAGGAGCTGAAAGGCAGCAGAAGGTTAGGTGTAAGGAAGAAGTTCTTCACTGTGAGGGTGGTGAGACACCGGGAGAGGTTGCCCAGGGAAGCTGTGGATGCTCCATCACTGGATGTGTTCAGGACCAGGCTGGATGGGGCTGTGAGCACCCTGCTCTAGTGGGAGGTGTCCGTGCCCATGGCAAGGGGGTTGGAACTGGATGAGCTTTAAGGTCCCTTCCAACCCAAACCCCTCTATAATGGCTGTTTTAGTCAGGAGCAGATAAATGTGTCTCACTGTGCCAACACATAAGCTTCCAGTCAAGCTGCTTTTCCACAGCCTCTAGTCAATGTATGACAAGGGGGACATTTAAAGCAGAACAGCCTTTCCAAGTTCCCACAGGGTCACCTCGAAGCTCCGCAGCGCATCCGAAGGAAACCAGACAACCCCTCCGTGCCAACCCCTGCCGTGCCGGCCCCGCTTTTCAAACCCCGGCTACACCCCCGCCCTTCCCCCTTTTCCGGGGGACGCGGTGCTTTCGGAGGGCTCTGTTCCGCCCCTTGCCAGCCCCTTCTCCCCTCTCCTCGGTGCCACGGCCCCGCAGCACCCGCCGGGAACCCGGCACCTTGCTCCCGGCCTCACCGGGGTCAGCCCGTCCCCAGGCCCGCGGGCGGGCCGGGCCCTCGCAGGCCTCGCTAGGCCGCGTCCCCGGGCCGGGTCCCCCCCAGCGCGGTCCCGCCCCTCAGGAAACGGCGGGGGCCGGTACCTGCAGGCCCCGGCAGCGGCCCGGGGACGGCCCTTCGCGCAGCACCCGCAGAACCCTCAGCATGGCTCCCTCCCTCCCGCCGCTGCCGCCGCCGCCGGGCTCAGGCCGCGGCCGCTTCCGGGGCACGGCGCATGCGGAGCGGGGCCGGGGGCTGGGACGGGCCGGGCCGCTCTGCGCGGGGTCGGTGGCGGAGAAGCTGGGGTAAAGGAGAGCCCGTCAGAGCGGCAGCGGCTGGTACCGGATCGCGTTCGATCCGAGCGGGAGATGAAGAGGAGGAGGAGGAGGGGGGTTCTGAGCGGAGCAGCCCCTGGGGCCTCAGCCCGGTCAGTGCTGTAAGCGGTGACCTTGACGCGCTGCCGGGGGGGTTGTGCTGCTGGAGGTCACTGATGTCAGCGCTTGAAGAGATCGAACCTTCAGGGCAGCGCTGTGACCGCAGGGGGACAGCGGCTGATTTTACGCAATAAAAAAGCGACCGGGACAGCAAGCTCCCCAAGAGCCAGCAACGAGCCCTGGGCGCCAGGAAGGCCCATGGTCTCCTGGGGTTCATGCAGAAGAGTGTGTCCAGCAGGTCAAGGGAGGTTCTCCTGCCCCTCTGCTCTGCCCACCTCTGCAGTACTGGGTCCAGTTCTGGGCTCCCCAGTTCAAGAGAGACAAGGAGCTACTGGAGAGAGTCCAGTAGAAGCTGTGAAGATGCTGAGGGGATTGGAGCATCTCTGTGCCCAGGACAGGCTGAGAGCCCTGGGGCTGTGCAGCTGGAGAAGAGCAGCCTGAGAGGGGAGCTGAGCAATGCTGAGCAAGAGATAAAGGGCCCCTGGGGGCAAGAGGATGGGGCCAGACTCTGCTCAGTGGTGCCCAGTGACAGGACAAGGGGCACTGGGCACGAACTGGAACCCAGGAGGTTCCATCTGAGCAGGAGGAGAAAGTTGTTTGGTGTGAGGGTGTGGGAGCCTGTGCCAGGCTGCCCAGAGAGGCTGTGGAGTCTCCTTCTCTGGAGAGATTCCCACCCCGGCTGGACCCTGCGCTGCTGGGCCCCTGCTCTGGGTGCCCCTGCTGGATGGAGCAAGGGGTGGCACCAGATCAGCTCCAGAGGGCCCTGCCCACCCCAGCCCTGCTGGGATTCTCTGAAAGTCCAGGTTGCCCATCACAGGCAGGTTCAGCTGAAGTTTACTAATTAGAAACAACTAAGAAGCGGGCTCATTGTCCAAAGAGCAACTCCACAGCAGCACTATGTGAAAAATGGAGCCTGATGGTAGGTGTGGAGCACAGGTACCAGTCTATAACACTTTGAATGTTATATTAGATTATCAAGAAACTTTCAGTTAACTCCACATTAGATATACTAGTATTCACCCAAAGGTGAATGGGATGCAGTTTCTCTGCACGACTCTTCTAGTAAACATCACCACAAAAGAAATTCTCACATTTAGAATCAAGAGCACAGGGGTGACAGAATAGGTGGTGTAAATCTCATGGCATAGCTCAAGGAAGCTCTAGTGTGTGCCTATATTCTCAAATATTTTTAAAACTAAAAAGAAAAATCCCCCTTCTGAGGATTACACCAGGACCAGTTTGTTTTTCCCACCAGAGAACTGAAGCAGAGGAACAGCCCCCCCCACTATGCTCAAGTCCCAGCTCCACCTTTTTCCTTTTATCAGACTTTTTTTTGTGGTTAAATGTACATTTTCCTCCTGGAAACTTCCCTTCCCTGCATTGCTGTTGTTGTCATGCAAGAATGTTTCGAAGCAGCCCCCAAATAAAAAATGGACAAGTCATTTTTGGGGTGTAGAGGAAGCCAGACAATAACCATAAACAATAAATAACTTTATTAAAGAATGACAGATGCAGATGTTTCTACGTAGGACATTAACACTTCAGAACACTGTTTTGCATAACAAAGTTGTGTAATGAATATGAGGCCTCTTTGCACTATAAACTCAGAGTAAGCACTCCATTTATTAATTGCATATATGTATCATGTTTCATCTCCATCCAGCACAGACAAGAAAATCCCAGTTGTCAGCTAAATACTAATTTCTGTTAAATAGAAGTGACTTTCACATCTTATTGCCGCTTGTCTTTATTGCTCCAGTAACAGGAAGAGAGCATTGCATTAAACAAACAATTGTCTGCCCCTTGCCAGAGTTGCATAAAAGTACTTTGTACTATTTTTGCACATTAACAAACATAGAATTAATTAATCTGAGACGTGTGCAGGAAGATGTGATTTAAAGGACGCTTCCTCCTTAGCCAAATATTCATCTGAACTTATTAAGCTTATTTTATCATATAAATAGTGCTTTTTTTTGGGCTACACTATAACATCCTCACCTTGCAATACACACTACAGTGCTAGTGCTGTAACCTCACGGCCTAGAGAAAGGAGTTACGCTGCGACACGGGGATCAATCCTGCGTAACACACCAGCCTACGAACCTCACGCTCCCAACCCCGAGGCTCTGCCCTTCTCCCTCACGCTTTTCGCTACAGTATCAGCCTGTCACCAAACAACAACATCAAGTGTTAGATTTCAGATCATTCCACAGCTGCTGAAACAGGACACAAAAGAAAAAGGAACTCAGCTCAGCTGGGGGGAGGTGGTTTCCTGCGTGCAGGGCTCTTTTCGCTGTTTAGAACAGAAGAAATGGTGCAATTGTTCGTTAACCAGTGAAACTACTGATTACTCAACCCACTCCTCCCATGGATTTTTCCAATTCATGGCTAACAGTTACAGCTGAGTTTGAGGACATCAGTGGGATTATTACAAAATAATTAAAACCTACTACGGAGAACCTTCAAGAATGAAAAAATAACCAGCCACCCCCAAAGGAAATACACCAAAGAGCAGGAACACACAACTGACAGTCTAGGCACAGAAAAGAAGAGATGCGAGCGCAGCTCATGAACACAAGAAAACTGATAAACTAAAATTCGTTTAAAGTATGTCATTTTAGTATTAATTTTAGTATTTCCTCTTGCTTTTCTTCATGTTAAACCAGGGGATTTGATAACAATTTACAGTAGGATTGTATATATATAGATCTATATGTCTACATAAGCTGTAGTATACTCAAATTGCTATACTGCCTAGAAGATTCATTACTTCAGCCACACAAAAGTCACAAGATAATTTACTAGCTGTGCAAGTTAGAGGAGGGGGAAAAAGTAGTTGCATTACCAGGCTTAATAAACAGTCTGAGACTGGTGCAGTTGTATCAGAAAAATCTTGCAAATCAAAGCCTTGTTTGTTTGGTTTTCTTTTTGTTTGTTCTTTTAAACAGATTTAGGGATAATCCATTAAAGTGCTTTACGTGGAAAGTGGCTGGGTTTTTAATGGACTGAAACTCGCTGGTCTAACCAAGGAGCTGAAGTTTTCCAGAACATTCAGTTGTCACAAGATAGGAGTAGCAAGGCACGCTAATACCACAACAAAGAACAGAGATTGGTCGTGTATACGTGTATACTTATAGGAACATAAGCAATGCAGCACCATTATCTTCTCTGAAGAAACTCCATTCGAATGGAGAGTGGAAGCAATTTATTTTTTGCTGCTTTTGATGGGAACGTGCGTTCCTTTCACGTTGAGATTCTCCAAAGAAGCTCTGGGCTCCCGGGGACCCGCAATTGCAAGGGGTTTCTCTCTGAAACAAACAACAACAGTCACAACCACCACAGGGTATGGGGAATGCACATTTTGTTCATTAGTTATGGGGAGGTATAGTTATGATAGTTGTAAGAGATCTGACTCTCCTTCCAAAATGACTTCCCACTGTTACCACCACAGAGCTGGGCTGTTTCCTCATCTAATCCAGTTTAATGACTGTGGCAGCAGCTGCAAGATTTAGAATCACAGAATTGTTTTGGTTGGAGAAGAGCTTCCAGATCGAGTCCAACCACTCCCCCAGCACTGCCAGGGCACCACTAACCCCTGTCCCTCAGCACCACAGCTTGGAAACCCCTCCAGGGATCATGGGGCCTCCACCCCTGCCCTGGGCAGCCTGTTATTTGTACACGGTTGAGCCAAGAGCACGGGCACATTGCTCTAGAAAAAACACTTGTCATTTTAGCCTACCCACTAATTAATTTTCAAAGGCAAAAAAAAATACTGAATTTCTTCAGAACTTAGTTAACAAAATGCTGCTTTACACTGTTTATCGTGGCATCGTGAGACACAGAGGAATAAACCAGACAACTGCTCCTCAGACTGCTTGTTCATGATCAGGGTGCTTCAGAATCGAGTTCTCATTCTGCTGCTAAGATTTCCTTATTCTGGTAGAAAACTATTTTTACCTTCTTATTCCATCTTCCTTGGGTATGTGATGAATGCTTCTGTATTTTGGAGCTTCCAAATTGTATCGAGTTCTAGACGGCTTGAACTTCATAATCTCTTTCTGCCACTCTTCATCAAAGGTCTGGGCCTCAGCTGAAAAACAAAGTTTCTCTCTTATTTTTGATAAACACAAACAAGACAGGGAAAAAACGTAATGAAAATTTAAAAAATACTGTTTGAAGACCCTAAACTTGTGATCTGTGATTCTCCACATGGCCTGCAAACGACGTCTAGAGGATCTATAAAGAAAACTAGAAGCTTACTCCAGTAGGCTTATGTTTGGAAGAGGAAAAAAAGCCTCTGAAAGTCACTGTGTTGCAAAAATATACACACTTTATTCACACAGCTCTTCAATGTGTGTTTTATATTAGCCACAGTCAGTCAAAATAGTAAAATTCTGTTAAAAGATTGTTTGAAACCACAAAACATCACAAAAAGTACTTTGAAATATGAGCGGGTATTGTACAAGCAAACAGAACTGACTGCATTAAATACAACATTTTCAAGCTTAACTGCTTATTTCTTGTCCAAATTTATATCAGAGTAAGGAAATTTAATCTGCAGACTTTGCCTGCCTGCAAAACAGTCCCTTTCTAAGGTGTCTCGAGCTGGAACTTCAAAACTGGCCCATGAAAGCATCAAGTCCATTAGAGAGGTACATAAAGAGACGGACCTTCATCCAGGTTGATGAATTCTTGGTTCATTTCTTCATCACCAGTCTTGCTGTTCTTTGATTTTTTAATGACGTGAGCACGGTCGTGGATGTGATGACCAATAGCCATTTTTTCCAGGCCACTTTCAGAATCTTTAAGTGCTTTTCTTGTCTCCTTAACCTGTATAAAAAAAAGGGAAGTAAGCATTGTTCCAACAACAAAAAAAACAAAACAAACAAACAAAAAAAACCCCAACCAAACAAAAATTTGAGAAGTTGAAAAGAAAATCCTGTTTTCTTCCCCAAAGGTTTTACAGTTTTCTTTGGAAAAAACAAGTTTTCCAGGCTTTTCCAATCGTCTGATATATTTAAATACCCCAACAAAACACAGATTGAGACCATTCTCTTTATACCCAACGGACAGGAAGGTTAACCACCAACATCTAAAGCTTCTTAAGTAACATACATAGTGGATATTAGTTGTTGGGGGAGGGAAATAGCCTGGTCTAAATATACCACACGCAGACAAGTCTTCAACGTTCTCCTTGACAACAAAACGAGTAACAGCCAATGCCAATATTCTCAGCTCGAAGGGATAACTCATTACTAGATTGTCATGTTGACTGGCTTGAAACCCAGGCAACCGCTTATCGCTGTGTTCAGAGGGATATTATTAGAACTTTCTGATAACTGAGTGTCTGCTTGAGCTTGAACATATCCCACAGCCAATCACGCTCGAGGGCATTTACTGCTCGCAGCTACTCTTTCACGGCCCTCGCTTCAGGGTTCAAATTCAAATTCAAATTTCTTCACAGAATTAGATGCAACAGCTGCAAGGAAGTCAAGGAAAGGGCATCTTCATCCCTGGTGTTACGTAAGCATTTAAAAGGGCTCGAGTCCAGGGGGTGATCTGGAGCTGTGTTTTACATAAACACACCGGCTCTCGCTATCTTAGATTTTAGACAGAATTTTAAGTGTACAAGAGGGGGATTAATTATAGCAAAGAGAAAGATATTGGAGACAGCCCTGAAGAATCAGCTGTTCTGGTGCTCATTTTTTCCAGTCTTCGATAGGCATATGATTTATTTAGATGTATACTTAGAAGTATAAAAATTACAAAGAAGAAAACAGCACTTTAGCCTAAGAAGCCTTTAATATAGAGCAATATTTAAACACACCTATATTTTTCTAAATTATAAGAGTAACTGTCTCTAGTAAAAAGATCCTGAAGGAAACCGTGGTTTGGTAGAGATGAACATAAGAGTCCCATAATTACACACCACTTTTTTGCTGCGTCTCAGCGCTACTTACACCTCCGGGAGCTGTGCGTGTCTGCGCCGAAGCCTGGAACACTTTTGGTGGTTCATCCCCTATTTTGGAGTATGTCATCACAGAGGAGGAGCTGAACGTGTGTGCATCTGGGTGGACGGACAGGTCATCCTACAAGCAACACAGACCTCATAATTAATTCAAACTTGGGGATAAGAAGTGCTTCTTACATTTTGAGACTATCTTATTACGTAAAAGAATCAACCCTCAGTCCTGGCACCATAGGTGGGAAGGGAGCTTGGTGTTTGCTGTGCTCTTGTCTGAGCCTTGTCTGGCCCCAGGAAACACAACAAATAAAAACCATGGGGCAGCAATAAAAACTGCTCCCATGTTGGCCTGGGCACGGCTGAGTTTAGGAATGAGGATATAACCTGTAGCATCAGCCTTGCCACACACAGCGCGTAACAGGGCGTGTAAAGAGTTCAGGTGGAACAGGACTTGGGCAACAGGGGCTACGAGCCCTTTTAAAGGCCAGTAAAACCCAGTAAATATAGCCAGCAACACGTAACAGATGTCAGCATTATCTTCAAGGACTCTGAAGGAGGACGCAGCGCTGCAAATCAAAAGCAGAAGAACATCTCTCTGCCAGGTGGCACTTAGGTGTTTGCAGGGTTCTTGGCTTGAAGTGTCCAGTGACATTTTAAACGGCTCCTTCCCCTAAGGTGCCAGCTCTGGCAACAGCCAGAGACCAGATAACTCAGAGCAGTTCTAACCCCTAGAGAACCAAGCGCACGTTTAAAGCACTGTTGTTAGCAAATAATCAGTGACAGCAGAGAGAGTTATAATCATGATATAATCAGGAGGAAAAGAAAGAAATAAGAATTAAAAACAAACCCAAAACATCTTATTATCCACTTCAGACTTTTCCTTGGCAGGGGACTTTGAGTAGTATCTTAAAAGAACCATCCAACACAAACAAATTCAGAACAAGTTTCTGAAAGCTTACAAATTTCCTCTGCATCTCCAGCATGCTGTTCCTCATGTTTGACATCATCCTGTCCATCGCAAAAAAAGGTTCCCCAAAATCTGCATCCTCCTAAAAGAAAAGGCATTCAAGTGAAAAACACACACCTTCTGACTCTGTAACTCTGAAGCTGTTTTTTTGGGGTTTTTACATGCATTCTTCTTTTTTTTTTTCTGAATGCAAATCAGACCATCAAGGTTTTTGCAGACGCAGGCAAGGCAAAAGGCATCTTTTCAAATGAGAAATAGAAAGCTAGCCTGGGGAGCTTGATTGTTAAGCTGGAGCTACTGGAAAGGCAGAAGTGAAAGATTTGACACTAAAATACCAAAATAAAACCATATTGTGGCCAAGTTGATTCAGATTTCTTGCTACTTCAGAAACCTTACAGGCTATCAAAACCTCTGGGTTGTCATTACAGACAGCTGAGGGCATCAAAGCATTGCAAGCATCAGTAACTCCAGAGACCAGCTTTCTGCAGCTACAATTAAAATCATTTTAATTGTGACCGTTGACAATTGGCTGTACCTGTGGAATTACACACCAGAGACTGGGGCAGGGGGACTCAAACCATAGCCTGAGCAGTTCACAGCAGAAGAGCTTTGCTTAGCTAGCACACTTTTTGCACGCAGCAAGTTGCCAATTTGTGCCTCTAAAAGAGATAATTAAACAAGTACTACTTTTAGAGCTGAAAATTCAGACTCATGCTTACTTTTATCTGCTCTACAAGCGAGAGCCACTCTATAAGCTGCTGGTTTTCAATCTGAGGACTCCCAAAGGAAGCAAAGAGCTCCAAGAGGGTCATAACAATAAACTTCTTTTTACCTCAGGTACTTTTTTTACAAGCAACTCTGAACAAACTACAGCCAAAAATCATTCTGAGCCCAGCTCCAGTGGCAATTCTGTCTTCAGGAGCTGGCAGTGCTGTGACCAGTATTGCAGGTCCTGTTGGGATCATGGACACAAACACACTAAGCCACTAGTGTCCATCTGTGCTCCGAGTTTGGGCTGTCTTTCCAGGGATTATTTCACTCATATCCATCAGAGATCAAGCACTCAGGAGTACATCTCTGAGGAGAAAAGCCAGCTGCTTAGTAACTTTCCCAATCTTGATACTGGAATATTTAGTCTGCGTTTAATAAGGCAAAACCATTTCATTTCCCGTCTCTCTCAACACCAACAAAAGCAGGTTGCGAGCACAGCCTTTGCCCATGCTTTACTTCCACAGACAGGACTAGCAAGAGATACAAGGATTATTGCTCCTGGGATACTAACCACTCGACCGAAGCCTGCAAAGGGTGTGAGGGAGCAGCTTGTTGCCTGGAAGAGAAAGGATCCACATCTTTTAATTGAGATACCTGTTACCAGCCACAGCAGAAGTGACTTTCAGCTATGACAGGGTTGATCTCAAACGTTTCCAATCAAATAAAAACAGTCGCTCAGAGGCCCTTTAGTATCTTTAATGTAAATTTAGGGAACTTCAGGAGGCTGGCATACAGTTCTACAGCTTAAAAGAAGCGATGCAGCTGACCTGGTCACAAGCACTCTGTGTATTACAAGAGATGAATCTAAACATAAAAGCTGTTTCTCTAAAATACCCATACAGCCCTTGAGAGAAATACAAGCCAAGCCTCCCTTGTCAGCAATTTCAAAGGTCACTGCAAAGAAGTTCTAGGTACATCTATCATCATATACAGAACCACCTGAAGACAAATCCCTCATGAGCAAATTATATTCTCCTGCAGCTGTATAAATAGATGTAGCTATAAACACCAGCAAACACAGTTCCTGTCTGACCAACTGATATTGAATATCCCTACAGGGCAGGGCAGCGAGATGCTGGAAAACACAGCAATGTTTCCAGGAAACTAAGATCGGAGAGTTATATAAAAGCTCCCCTCAAGAAAGGTGGATTAGATAGAAGTACCAAACATTTTTAAACCCAAATGGAAGGGATTATCCAGTTCTTGAACCTTTATGAACTCTTTCAGGCTGCAGCTCTGTCTAAAATGTTGCGACAGAAGAGAACTATCTATTTTTTCCTCTCTGTATCAAGTGTAAAAGGATATCCTCAGAAATAAGAAAGGTGTTAGTCAGAAAAAGATACAGACTTTGGTTTGTAATACAGACTAAAAGCTGTTAAATAGATCCTACCATAAAGAACAATGAGACAGCCAAACAAAACCAAGTGCTGATGTCTCTGAAGATGTTTTATCCCAGCCTTCCTGCTCATTATTTCCCCCTCCTTTCCTCCAAGAGGCTAAAAACCAATGCTGCCCGAGAAAGGAAAAGCATTTGTAAATGTGAATGCTGTATCAATGCACATTTGAGCTGGTGCAACAGATTCTGTTCCTTGCAGAGCAGTTTTGGGCACGCTACAGTTTAATTAGACAGCATGACAGCAGCACTAATCAGTAGGGGCAATTCAAGCAAAGTGTATTGCACATGGTAGTACAGATTCCTGTCTGCCCCTACATAAAAATCCTCTTATTTCAGGTGTGTGAATCATTTCTGGAGGGAGAAAAGTAAAAGCAGTTTGAGACTACTGCAAGACTCGAGTAATCAGTGGCCAGTCTTCTGTGACATCTGACAGCTCTTAGGGGAAACCTGAGGAACATCAAAAGATACTGGGAACTTTTTAGCAGGTGTGGAAATTCTTTTGTGCTTATCAGAATAGCTCAGCTCTCTTGTACCTTTAACTTCTTTCTGCAACTGCGGAGAAAGGTTTTCTACGCCCCACATTTATCCCTCCCTGCCAAGAACAAGAGACACAAACTCCTACAGTTTGACACATTCTTTTTCTAAAGGAAGAAAGAAGTCTGATCTGTTTTTAGGCATCTACTGAATCAAGGTCTAAGAATCTGCTTCAGTAGAGGAAAGATCACACCCTAATTAGACCCAGCAGCATCTATATTTGAAACTAACTGGCACTGCATGAGCACAGAGGAAGGAATCTGACAGTTACCCTTTTGACTTGTAGGTGATAGTCTGTGTCCTGGCTATGTTTATGAAGCTCTAACTATCTAGGTTTGAACAAGCACCACCAAAGCTGGCCGAGTTCCACAAGCCCTTGTCATCGGGCTTGTCTTCCAACTGGTTGTTAAAATACAGATGTGGTTTGTTAAAGTAAGAAACCACTTGGCTGCAAAATATTTAGTGTGGTGGAGGGAAAGGAATCGCCATCTATCCTTTCTAAAGGCAGCAAGGAGATGAGGTTTAGCTACAGAAGCATGAGACAATTTTCCTGCATGCCCAGAGAGTTGAAAAGATACCTTACGTAAAACAGACCGTTGCCAACTTCTCAGTTTCAGGCAGTAATTTACAGAAATTGTAGGTTTTGTACCAATTTCCCCCCTCTTTAATTCTTAACAGTCTCCTCTCTAGAAGAGACATTGAGAATCAGACCAAATACAGAATGTGAAGCCTTTATTCACAGTTGCAAAGTTGAAACAGGGTTTAAAATGTCTTTGTAGACACCGTTTAGGTGCCTGAAACACTGGTTTGGGTGAAACAAAATATAAATAACCAGACACAAGGTACTGAAGTGCAAAGTAAAAAGGTGTCAAGGCACCTTTTTATGTCAAGTTAGCATAAAAAGGAAGTCAGTGTTCAGAGAAGGCTCCGTCATAGGACATTCTTATTGCCTTTCTGTAATAGGAATATTTATTACATAATGTTTATTAAACTTGATAAATGTTTGATTAAATACTGTATGTTTAATAACATACAGACTTTAGTCCTAACAGAAGTTTGTCACTGTTAAGTAACAGGCCATTAAGGAGCCAAGAGAGAGACTGTTCCCATTTTACTGGGCGATAAACAATCCGACCACGGCTGCAATAGCCCAGCCAGGTCTCCATTTCCCCAGCATCACATCAAACAGAACTGGAAATGGGAAGCCAACTCTGTTACCAGTAAAGGTAAATTCCACGTAGCAATCCCTAAGAGATTAAGAAAGTCCTTACTCTGCGATTCCCTCTCAGAGCAACCCGAGAGTCCTGGCGCGCTCTCCGCTCTGCTGCTCTGCCCCCGCCATCTGTTATACTGAGAAATGGATCTCGGCCAAAAGGATCAGAAAAGCTCCTCATCACCTGCCGCATGTATTCATGGTGGGCAGCAAAGGGATCCCTGGAAAAAAAGAATAAAAAAGAAATAAAAAAAAAATAAGGAAGAGAGATTTTGCTTACAAAGTCGTTGGGATTTATTCTGAGCTACGTATGGTGGCTCTGAAAGTTATAAACCTCAACTTTTTAAACCTCGTTCCTTGTGGTTCTTTATTCAAATTCTTTCTTTTAATGTTTTAATCTCCTGTTCCTCACACACTTTGTTCACGTTTCTTCCCACCTCTGAGGTTGGTTGGGTGTTTTAGGTCTTCTGTCTTCTCTGTTGCGTTCCTATGCTCTTGGTGCCCACCTTGCTTTTTCCCTTTCCTCATCTTTCCCAAAACTATCCCATCCTTTGCAGCCACCTTGCACTCCAGCCTGTGTTTAACCTCTGCCAGGAACTATAAAACTGACTTCTATTTTATTTATCACCTCCAACTCCTGATATTAAAAGAATTGCTGGGTTTGTCCCCTCACCTCCTTGTTTCACTTTCATCTCCCAAAGCTTTGCACAGTTACTCCCTGAACTAATCATCCCGTGCTACATTTCCCCCCTCTCACCCCTCAGATTTCTTTTGCTGGCTGCTCCCATTCTGCTTTCCATGCCCCTCGACCCACAGCTCAAAACCACGCGCTATCCTCTCAGCTCAAGCCAGCTCCATCTCCTTCAGCCACCTGCTACTGCCTCCTTGCCTCTCCTTTCTCACACGCCTTCTCTGCTTACCAACAAAGATTCTTACTGGGGTTTTTTGCTTTCCTGCTGATTTCCACCCCCCTCATCCCCATTGTCTTCCCTCCTCTTTCTAAACACTCAACCTCCCTTTCCCAAAGCCCACTGAACTCCACCAGGAGCCCCCCAAGCCTGGCTTGCAGGTAACACATCACTCAAGTTGCCCTCCGTTACTACTCACAGAATTCTCTCATTTGGACAAGAACTGAGTATCTTTAACTGAGGCCAAAAGAGGAGCAAAATAGGATTTGGTAAGGGGCACGACATACGATCAGCACTGCTGCCTGAGGTCCAGGGCTACAAATTACTACCTCCTACAAAGCCCACGCTTCAGTTCCTCCTCCACACAAACCCCACACTTCATTTCCTCCCCTCCAGTCTAATTTCCCCCTTTGTTATTCTGCTGAAAGCCACTTTATTAACCTTAACAGTCATTTCCCAGGCATGCTGACTTCAGCCTGACAGCACCTTATCCTCCTTCCTAGCCCTTTTTCCTGGCACTCCTCAGACACCTCACACCTCTCCAGGACAGAGCAACCTTCCCTGGGACATTCCAGCCCTGCACGAAGAAAAGCTTCAGGTAGTTCCTCCTTCCTTCAACATCCAATCATCTCTTTAAAGTCTCCTGCAGAGCTCGTTTCTTCTCCCCACCCCTTACCTCCAATCCCACAAAACCCACTTTCCACCCCACGTAGACACGTGGCCTCGCTCTCTCTTCTTGTGCCAAAGGTGCATTTCACTGATTCTTTTCAGTGACAAAGTAGGAAGGTGACAAACATAACACTGGATTCATTTCCAAGGAAGATTAGTTTTTAAGCATAACAACGTCCCCTTGCATCAGGCACACACTGAAGTCCCTCCAGGGCAAACGGACCAGAAGCAGTTTTAGGGTTGGCATTGAGCAGACCCTGATCTGCCCGGCTCACGTGACATCTGCTTCAACATCTGTCCTGACATGATAAGCAGCTGGGGCACAGCCAGCATCCCCTCGCTCTGCCCAGGACAAAGAGCAGATGGGGAAAAAAAAAAAAAAGGTCACAAGCCAAGAGGAGGGACACGTGCAAACCTCCAGAGAATCTGCTTCCACACCACCAGCTTCAGAGAGTTAGCAAAACACTACTAAATATTGACTGCGTTCCACCAGTAACATCAGCACAGCTAAATTCCCCCCCAGTCCCAGCTCAGAAGAAGCAGGACACTGGTCAGTGGCTGACAACACACCACGAGCAGAACAAGTTTGCACAGGTTTAGCATAGATGAGAGAAATGGGTTGAATTTAGCGTGTGACACACCGTGATGCTTCTCACCTGGTGAAAAATAACCCTTTGTACCGTGTGAAATGGTCCTTCTTGCCTTATTTCAGTTTCTCTTGGCTACTCACCCTCCACCACATCTATCTGATACACCCCTACCTGCATCTACAACTGTTCCAAGAGACAGTTTAGAAATACAGCTGCTTCCTACGAGAAGCAGGAAAGAGATAAAGACAGGGGTGTGAGATCTGGGAACAGAAGCGAAGGCTCCCAGTCCCCTGGGGACATTTTAGGAAGCCATTCATAAAAAGATCTAGTGATGTCAAGCCTCGAAGGAAACACCACAGCTTCAGTATGCTGGGGAGCAGGGCAAAACCAGAGGAAAGTCAACTGGGAATTGGTCTGAAGACCAGGCCTCCAAGGAATTAAACCCACCACCTCGATGGTGCCTGGAACTCAACCCATAGCTACAAAAGGAGTAGGTCATCCGTAGAAAAATAATTAAAAAAATATTAAATGAGTCAAAGTCTCTCCAGTAGAGGATGTAAGATCTTAAAGTCTTCCTTCCAAGCACAGATTTTCTAGGCATAGAATACTAATTGTCACTGATGGCTTAAAAATCTGACCTTTCTTAGGTGTGAGAAAAGATTACTTCTGAGAAGCACAGGATTTCTGCACAGCTACAGCCTAAAAGTGCTAGGGAAAATTAGGGGGGGGACCTCTGGGGGGTCTGCACACAGAATTTGTGCCCGTCACATGGCGAGTTATTTTCAACACGAAGTCCTGAACAGAGACAAAGGATGGATACCCTCGCTGCTCCCCTGCTCTGCAGCAAGAAGTAGTAAATCTGACCTTCTGCTGACATTCAGGTGCTTGCAGGGATCAGTAAAGGGAAAAAGTTCAGCCTCTGGGGCTGTTACAGGTTCAAACAAGTGTGTTCACACTGTATGGAGAAAGACACATGAAAAATAAAAAAGCTGATGCTGCTAAAACATCTGCAAGGGAGGCTTTGCACTAAGATAACCTCACTTGGTAAATTCTTGTGTGACTTGGGTCGCAACTCCCCAGTTTAAGGCTCCGTGTTCCAGCTGAAACCCTTTTTGGTGCTCAAGTGCCATGTCACTCCTGATGTCAGTGTAGACTTCTGGTCGGTTGAAAAAACCAGTGTCCTAGAACAATAAAATCAATCTATTGTTTTGGAAAGTGTACTTGGTATTAGATTTTTTTTTTTTGCTTGGGAAGTTACATAAGCCTGAAACTGCAGAACCACACTGGAGGTACCACCTGGGCAAGAAAACAAAACTAAGTGAATTAAAACCAGAGACCAACTGCACTTGGCAGAGGAGACACAACTTCTGTGCCTGCCCAGGATGTTTGGGATGAAACTCTTTGGGGCCTGGGCAGCACTTGGCCCACCTGCCTGCCTGGAGCTTCCCCAGGACAGCTGCTCTCTCCCAGAGACCCTGGTTCTCACCCAGGCACTATTTCCAGTTCAGCAGTCCAAAAACCTCGCCTTGTGAGGCAACAGAAGCTTATTATTACACTAGTTTGGAAGCTAATCTTATCTGAGGTAATAAGCTCATCTCCTTAACTATATGCAAAACAGATTTACAAGGACAGGGCCAAGAAAAAGAATCCCAGTATCAGTCTCTCTCCCATCTCTGTCACACACACGCCTTTCCTTTATCTCCTGCAATCTTTCCTTTTTCCCCTACCGCATCAGGGTCTACAACAAAAATAAACACACAAATAAATAAGAGGAAGGCAACTGATTGTTCAAGAACACCCTACAAATTATTCCACACGAGCCTGGATTTCTGTTAGGATCTTAATTTCCCACGGAGGATTTGCACAGGGATGTTTTCTGCACCGTGCCCCCCGCCGAGCTGCTCTGTGCCCATCCTCCTAGAAACCAGGCACACCTCACGCAGCTCTAGAAACTATCCCAGGGCTGGGAACCTGCTTTTGCAGCAGTTTCTCCTTCAAGAGGTCCAAAACGCAACCCCAGCCAGAATATCCTGTAACTAAGAGGTAACAGTCAACAAACCCACATCACAAGGCCTGCCGCATCGCCCTTCCCCGCCTGCCCGCCCTCCTCACGCCTTATCTCTGCTCCCAGCGAAGCTCCACCGAGCCAGCACCGAGCCTTTAGAAAAACTAAAACCTCAGGCTGCTCCGAGGTCTCCGATCCCATTCCCACCCGGTACAGATTCCTGACAACAGACCTAAACCGGGGCCAGACGCGATGGCTCAGTGGGCTGGGGCTACCCCAGCACGCCAGGGGAACGCTGCTTAGGTGAGGATTCCAGTGGCAACCGAAAATTCCCCTGGGAAATCAACTGATTTCCGAGCTGAGCCCACTGACCCGCTCTACACCACTGCGTTCAGGGTACAGGAAACAAAAACCACACCAAACAAAACCACACGAAACAAAGGAAGTCAAGCCGGGGAGGTGGCAGTTCGAGCCGGGGAGGCTCGACGGCCCCGCAGCTCCTCCCCAACCCCACCGACCCCCCCCCCCTCCAGCTCTACGATCTCAAGCTGCTCCCTGCGCCCCGACACAGCGAAGGTCCCAACGGCACCGCTTTAACCCCTCCGCGGCTTCAAAGGACGCCCCTCGGGGCCGCTCGCTTCGGCCTAAGAGGCGGGACGCGGCTGCCGAACCACAGCGGGGGGGGGGGGGGGGGGAACCCCAGGCACACACCCGCCCCCCGAGGCCACCAAGCCCCTCTCGAACCGCTCCGCTGCCGCCTGCGGCCTCCCCGACACCCTCACCGCCAGCGCCGGGTGCCCCGGGGCTGAGGGGGGCCCCCCCTCACCGGAAGAAAGGATCCTCCTCGAAGCAGCGGCCCAAGCCCCCGAACATGGCTGCGGCTCCCGGCGCTCTGAGCCCCGCCGGCCCCGCCACCCGCTGACGGCGGCCCCCGCCGCCCCACGTGGTTCCTGCCGGGGCCGCTCATTGGCCGCCGCGCCCGTGACGTCGGCAGAGGGGCGGGGCTCTCCGGGGGAGCTGCCGTTGCCGTGGCAACCGGCGCCGCTTACGCGGCCTCGCTCCAGAAGGTTCGGGCCGGGGCCCGGCGGCGGGCGAGGGGCGGCCCCGGGCTTGGGGACCCTCGGGCCGGCTGCTCGGGCTGCCTCTCCCGGAGCCCTGCGTTGCTCGGCGGCCCGGCCCGGCCCGGCTCGGCTCGGCGGGGCGCAGGCCCCGGCCTTCCCCCCCGCAGCCGTTCGCGGCTGCGACCGCTGCCCCGTCCTTGGCAATTTCCGAAATAATTGTGATTTTTTCCAGTAGGTGGCAGCAAAACAAAGCGACTTGGCCGCCGTTTGCCTGAGCGGGAGCCGTTAGCGGCTCCCCGGTGCACAGCAGCAGCGGCTGGCGCTGAAAGCAGCCCTCAAAGAGCTGTTCCGGCAACGCAGCGATGGGGAAACTGAGGCCGGGGGGCAGGGGGCAGATTTGACCGCAGCTGCTGCTGGGAGTGCGGGTGGGCAGCGGTTTGTGTCTCGGGGTTACCTTTCAGCCCACTCCAGCTCAGCACGGTGTGTACCAGTACAGGCTGGAGGAGATGGCACTGGAGAGCAGCCCCATGGAGAGGGACCTTGGTGTCCTGGGGGACAGGAAGTTCTCCATGGGACAGCAATGGGCCCTTGGGGACAGGGAGGCCAGGGGTGTCCTGGGGCGCATTAAGAAGAGTGTGGGCAGCAGGTCCAGGGAGGTTCTCCTGCCCCTCTACTCTGCCCTGGTGAGACCACAGCTGGAGTGGTGTGTCCAGTGCTGGGCTCCCCAGTTCAAGAGGGACAGGGAAATACTGGAGAGAGTCCAACGGGGGCTACGAGGATGCTGAAGGGACTGGAACATCTCTCTGAGGAGGAAAGGCTGAGAGCCTGGGGCTGTTCAGCCTGGAGAAGAGAAGCCTGAGAGGGGAGCTGA